>JAQZBX010012118.1:27635-41797 GCA_029593785.1 Cabassous unicinctus | reverse complement strand
GTGTTCTGGAGCATCTTGGGTGCTCTGAAGAGTGGACCTGTCTCTCAACAAATGTGCATTCTACACCCTGCAGTGGTTCCCCATTTCCAAGTGCATTATGAACACTAAAGCCCGGCATGGGAGGCAAGCAACGCTATCCCCTCTTGGCCTTAACTTACCTTCTGGCTTCATGGCCAGCTTTATTGCCTTCCAGCTTTATTTATATACTCCACATGTACCCTAATGTCCAGCCCATTAGTGTTTCCCCAAACAGTCCCTAGAGTTTTTTTCTAAAGATTTATTTTATTTATTTATTTCTCCCTACCCCCTCTTTGTTTGCACTTTGCTGTGTCTGTTCATCTTCCTTGGTGATTTTGGAAGCACAAGGAACTGAACCCGGGACCTCTGATGTGGGAGGGAGGCACCTAATTGCTTGAGCCACCTCTGCTCTCTGCTTTGTCGTGTCTCTCATTATGTTTTTTCTTCTTGTGTCTCTTGTTGCATCATCTTGTTATGTCAGCTTGCCTCAACTGCCCATTGCACCAGCTCTCCGTCTTCTTTAGGAGGCACTGGGAACGGAACCATGGACCTCCCACGTGGTAGGTGGGAGCTCAATCGCTTGAGCCACATCCACTTCCCTGGTCCCTAGGTTTTTAACCCCTTTGTGGCTTTCTGTGCTTTTCCCTCACATGGCCTACTTGTCTATCAGCAATCTCCAGGCAAAACACTTCCTTCAAGAACCAACCCAGATGCAATATTTTCCCTGAGCTGCCCCAGTGACGTGCCTTTTGATACCCGCCTCCCGATGCCAGTGACCCTCACTCTCCTCTCCTTTGGGTCAACTGTAGAAATGCCTTGTGTCCTCCTCAAATTGTGGACACTTCCTCATGCATCTTAATTTCTGCCTCAGGATCTGCTCCGGACCAATCACATGGAGGAAGTTCAGAGAATGTTTGTTAAATCAAATATTGGTCCCTTCTGTGACCCCAGGTACTCTTGAGCATCTACAACCTGTCAGGCACAGTGCTAGTCACTTTAAAGGCATTATTTTCCATCCTTACCATTGCCAGGTAGGTGTTACCCTTCCTACTTCCCTGTGGAGGGAGAGAAGGTAAGTAGCTTGCCCAAAGTCAAATAGCATGCCAAGGTGAACACAGGATTCTCACCCAGTCGGTCAGACTCTACCATGTTTCTTCCACTCTTCAAGACCATAACTGAGTGTTCTATAGCCTGGTTTCTATATAATATCCCAGGACTGCATCCTCTTCTCAGAGGCACTGCACACAGACAGCCTAGAAGAGCCTGTCTCTTCACAGCTGGTTCCAATGTGGCTTGTTCAGGTGCCCGGGGTTATCAGAGTGGAATTTTCTGAGGAAGCTTGTTAGAGAATTGCTGCTATGGAAGAAGCCCCAGGCCCTGTCCACATTCTAGGCACGCCTCATTTGCATGGAACAAGAAAGCTCAGAGCCAACAAAAGAGACTGTGAGATAAACAAGTCACCTGCGGCCACCTGTCCTCACCACAACGGGCTCTCCTCTCCCTTCTCGATTCCTCTGCTTCGGAACCTTCTTCGGTCACTGTTACTACCACCTCTGGTTAGAGTCTGAATGGACAGAGAAGCAAAGGTGAACTGAGATTCTCCCTTGACCTTTCCCACTTCAGGGAAAGTGTGAACTAGAAAATGTCCAAGGTGTGATGGGGATGGGATGTTGGTAGCACAGCTCAGCTAGGCTGGCACCTGAGCCATGGTTTTCTGCAAGCCGAGGTTGGGGAGTGGGGACAGGTGGCAATGGGGCAAGCAACCCAAAGTAAGTTAGAAAAAGTGATGCATCCTTCCAATTCCTCCCGAGTTAAGTCACCAGCATGTGACTTAAAGCACTGAATAAAACCCAAAATATTTATGAAGTGATTTTGGTGATAATTTGCTTCTAATATTACCCATAAATCTTCTCTCTTCTAGTATTGCTCGGAATCCAAAAGTGACTAAAAATGATGCTGGGAGACTATGGAGGTTCTTTCCCCTCACCCCCACCCCCACAGGCCACTTGTAACCCAAAATTTGGCTGCAGAGTCCAGCAACCTTCACTCCCAAGCAAAATTGTGAATTGAAGGAAGTTTGCCTTTGGTGATAGTGCCTCCTTCTTGAATCTTTATTCCACAACCTGAGATTACTCCTGCTGTTCTAAACCTCTGCTGGCTAATGAGTTCATACTAAAGTGTGAGTGATCCCCATATCCTGCCCTCCCCCACCCCTAAGAGTATTTTAAAAGAGAGCTAAGGCTGGGCAATGCTTTGTTCAAATGTATACATTTCTGACAGCGTAATTACAGACACCTTGAGACTTGATAAGGAGACATCTTTGGGGTGTTCTGGAGAGACCTAGAGCTCCTGAAATTATAGCTAGACTGAAGTTAGTGAAGCTCACTTGCTCAGGGCCTTTCTAAGGCCCTGGGAGGGGTCCAGCCAGCATATTCCTGTGGCTATATATCTTTTATATAAAAGATAAAAGAAGAAATACTATAACCACAACTTTCTGTTATCTCTTCCTCTCCATCCCACCTCCCCTCATGTCAGGCAGTGGAGGAGCCCTGGGCATTTTTGGGATCTGGGTGCAAAGGGGAAATTGAGTTGAAAACACATTTGGTTTGGATTAAAGGCGCATGTTATGTGGTTCACAGTCGCTATCTTGTATAGTGCCTGCTAGCTCCTGGCGTAGGAAGGGCTTCCAGGAGCGTTCCTATGGCTGACTCACCTGGCATCAGGACATGTAGCTGCAGGACCTCAGGGGCATGTGATAAGAACGTGCCCTCTGGTACTTGGCCTTGAGTACCTGGTCGTAAAGGAGGAACAGTGTTTGAAAAGTATGGAGCCAGAAGCTAGTCAGTGGAAAATTCTAATCACAAGACTCATAAAATTGCAAGTGGTGGATTTGGTTCTCAGAGTTTGGCTTTGCCAAACCAGAAGTTCTTTCCTATCAGGAATATGCTCAATAAGGTAGTGTATACAATTATAAACATATCATATGCAATTTTTTCATATACTTTAAATGAAGTTAATTAAATAGAAATTATTATGACATTGAGAAGTGAATTGTAACAAAACTCAGATTATTTCCAAAGTGTTATTTCATTAAGGGGAAGAGATAGATTGCAGGTCAACTCTTTCCAATTTGTTAATAATATTCCACTTAATGAAGAGGAGTGACTCATATGAATTGGAAAAAGTTTAAATTTCTTAGTGATTTGAGAACGAGAACATAAAACTCATAAGGGGTCACTAAAACAAGGCTAAAATGGCTAATGAATGTCGTCCTTTACAAGTATTTGAGAGTAGTTACTGCTTAACACAGCTGGCCTGAAATTTTGCAGCCCAGTTATGAAAAAAACTAGTAGAGTTTTTTGTTTGTCAAATTTGACAAAAATCCTGAAATTATATATGGCATTATATACAATATAACTATATATGGTTTCTTTAGATAGAAATTTTCTAAACTATCAATAATTTAAAAAAAAAAATTTCAATCAACCATACAAGAGGAGAACTAAATTATCTTTCTGCTCTTTCTATAAAAAATGACAAAATCATTATGAAGAATCAATCAAAGAGTTTGCCGCAAAAGAAGTAGAAAAAATACTATGTAGGCGTGTCAGGCAGTTAGTTAATAAAAATTTTCATGATTTTATTTTTATGATTGTTGATTTGCCAGCTTTTTAAAATTTGTAAATTTTGTATTCCTTTCCTTGAAGGCAGCCCTCCACAAACCATAAAAGCTTCAGGTCCCCTACACCTGTACCCACCTCTGCCCACAACACTGGCATTTTATTAAGGTAATGTTGAATAAAGGCACCAGCAATAATTACAATGGCAGCGCTTTTCTTAGGAGTTGACTGTGTGCCGGCACTCCTTCAAGGACTTTCCGTGACTTCTCTCTTCTACCCCTCGGGACAGCCACACAGACTAGGTATCCCTGTTTCCTCCATTTTACAAATGAAGTAACTAACATGCCAGAGTTGCTGGGAAACCGGCCCAAGGTTCTTAAGTTGGAGGCTTGTTTCCTCTCTCCGTTTCTTGTTTCCCTTTGCCCCCACCTTCCCCACCCCACCACCCAGAGGGGAGAGCAAAGTCCCCTAACTCTCTACAGTTGTTTTACAGAGGCTACAGCAAGGGCTCAGAGGGGTTGAGTGACTCGCTGGAAGACACAGCCCGTAAGTGGCAGATTCAGGATTAGACTTCCAAGCCGCAGGGTTTTCACTCCCACACCACGGAACATTGGCCTTGGCCCAGGCCCCTTCGCAGTCACTCCCGGCGGGTGAGGTCCCGGGGAGGTGGGGGAGGTGGAGGGGACCCCAGGCAGGTGTAACCCAACGGCAGCCTGGCGCGGAGGTGGGGTTGTGGGCTGGGGCGAGGGACTGGGGACGCACAGGTTGGAGGCGCGGGGAGGAGATGCCTTCAGAACTCCAGCGTCTCCAGGGGCAGCCGCAATGACTCAGACCCCCCCTCCCCCCCGTTTCATTAACTGGAAAATAAACTGGAGCCACAAAGGGCTGGGGGGAAGGGGAGAGCCTGGGCCCAGCTGCCGCGGGGCCGAGGGCGGGGGTGGCGGGAGGCGACTCGGCCAGCTGCGGCGCCGCCGCCGCCGCCAATCCCTGGCTGCCCAGCCCCCCGACTCCAGTCCCCCTCCCCAGCTTTGGAGCCGGCCTGCCACGGTTCCCCATTGCACTGGGAGCCCGGGGAGCCAGAAAACTTCCCGAAGCGAGGAAGGAATTTTTTCCCCTCGGTATCACCCCACTAAGCTCTGTGGACACAATGGACCGTCAGATGGTGGGGAGGGGCGGGGGCAGCTCTGCACAGTCTCCTCCTCAGAGCCAAACCTTCTGCTGCTGGAGCAGAACAGAGGGACATTGAGAGCGTGGCCTGGGGGAAAATGGGATTTTTAAAAGAGAGAAATGAAGCCTTCTTCCCCCTGCAATCCCTTCTCGGCCCTCTTTTTCTCCCAAGACCCTCCAGAGCTGTGACCCCCTTCCCCCATACCACCCCCCACCTTGCCCCTGGTCCTCTCCTCCCTGCTCAGCCCTGTCTTAATGAAGCTGTCTCCCTGCCCTCCAGCCCCTTCCAGATCCAGAACGGTCTGCCACGGAATCCTGCAGATAGCAGGGCTCCCCTGAACAGGACAGTGTCACCCAAACACATCCTAACACCTCCCTTACCCTTCATTCACATGCTCGGGACCTCTCAGAAGCACTTGGCCACACACGCCCAAATTGCCTGGCAAATATAACCTAGCATTCAGGGATGCCACCCTCCAGGTCGTAAAACCAAAGTGGCCCTGGCTTCTTTCTTTGCAATTCAAGGGCCTGCCCATCGCAGAATCATAGCTGTTCAGTTTCTTTGGTCTTTAGGAATCCCCTTCCCCCAAAAGTTGTTTCTTTTTTTTTTTTTTTTTTAACCCGGAGGTCCTGGGCATCGAACCCAGGTCCTTCCATATGGGAGAGGACGCCCAACCATTTGAGCCACATCCATCCCAGGTTTGTTTCTTTAAATAATTTATATTGAATCCATTCAAAGGTTCAAAAACAAAAATGATATCAAAAGGAATATATCAAGGAGTCTCACTTCCACCATCCCATCCACCCCTTTCTTTCCCCCACCCATACCATATAAGGAACTAGTTTAATTAGCCTCTTCTCTATCCTCCCAGTGCTTCTTTATGCATATGCAAGCACAAATTCATGCTCTTATTGTCTTCCTTTCTTATACTACAGATAACATATTCACTGTTATACCCCTTGTCTTTTTTTCGCTTAATATATGTGGGAGATTTTCCAATAGCTACACAGATGGCCTCTTTTCTCTTCTTCTTCCTCCTCCTCCTCCTCTTCCTCCTCCTCCTTCTCCTTAATAACAGCTGTATAGTATTTCATTATGTGGATATAACATGATTTATTTAGCAAAGCCCCTATAAAGGGACACTTAGATTGTTTGCAATGTCTCTTCACTGGAGAGGAGTGCCTTGAAAACTTGAACAGTCAAGATTTCCTAACACCTGGGAATGTCAGAGGCCTGGAGGGAACATAGGAGGAGGGAAGAAAGGATTCTAAGGTGCCAGGAGACATCATCTCTGACCTTGAGGATGTTTCAAACTAATGGGGGAGATGTGGTTGGCTCTTCTTTTCTTTTCTTTTTCTTTTTTTCTTTTTATTTTCTTATTATAAAAAATTTTATTGAAGTGTGTCATTCATATATGAATACACATCCATAAAAATGTATAGTAAAAAACAAGCATGCATATCATCATACATGTCTCACATACATCACTCCACCAGCAAGACCTTGCATTGTTGTGAAATATTTGTTGCAAACTATGGTTGCTCTTCTTTATGAAAAAGACTCCAGGAAGCTCAGACCAGACAAATTTCTATGATCCTGCTTTGCTGGTTCAAGACCTCTGGGACTGGCGATATCACTGAGAAAGGGGGCTATGATTATAAGTCAGCCTTTTAGGTCAGTTTCCCCTTTCTATATTAGTTATCTATTGCTGCATAACAAAATCCCACAAATTCAGCTGCTTAAACAACACACATTATTGACTCACAGTTCTGTAAGTCAGAAAGAAGCCTGAGCAGAAAGAAAGGCATGGACGCTGGCGTATGTGATGAGGTGGGGAGGCGATAAGCAGGGCCAGGGGTCCAGAGCTCCTGTTGCAGCAGATGAAGGGGAAGTGGGATGGGAGGCCTGGGAGGGCTGTGGCATGAGGGCTGGGAACGGGTTCTCTGCTCAGGGTTTTGCAAGGCTGAGATCAAGGTGTTGCTGGGCATGATCTCTGAAGCTCGCGGTCCTCTTCCCAGCTCATCGAGGCTGTTGGCAGAAGCCGGTTCCTTGCAGCAGCAGGACTGGCGCCCTCGGCTCCTAGGAGCTGGCCCTCTCCATGGGCAGTTCACAGCACGGCTACCTGGCTGTTTGTTTCCTCCAGGCCAACAGGGCAGCATCTCTGCTGCTCTGAGTCTCTTCCTTCAGGAAGGACCCAGGCGCTTGTTTCACTTGATCAAGGAGGTCCACTCAGGATAATCTCCCTTTTGATTAACTCAAAATCAACTGATTTGGGCTCTTAATTACATCTGCCAAGTATGGTGACCTAATTATGGGAGTGACAACCCATCATATTCACTCAAGGGGAGTGGACTATACAGTGCACACCAGGGGGTGGGGGTTTCAGGGGCCGTCTTAGAATTCTGCCTACTACACTCTTCTTTTACCTCAAACACAAAAATGACCCTGGAGACTAAAGACACCAAGTTTGTGTCTGAACTTCCCTCATCACTGCCCAGTACCCTACCCAGTACCCTTCAAGCCTCTTCTCCAACCCTGTTGCCCCATCCAAGGTAGACACCCAGGCCCCTGCACTAATGTCTCAGAAGGCACTGCCTGGTCAGAATCCACATGATGCCATCTCCTACGGGGTCAGCTCCAGCCTGTCAGCCTGGCATTCCCAGACTCTGTGCCGCAGCCCTCTCAGGTCTTCCAGTCCCACTCTCCCTTCCCCCGGACAACAGGAGCTCTGCACCCGCTTATTGCCTCCCCACCTCATCACATACTCCAGCATCCATGCCTTTCTTCCAGCTGCCCCCACTGTCTGGAATGCCCCTCTCTCCTCCAATGCTGCTCTCTTCCAGTGCTTATGCTTTCATTTAGCAAAAATTTTTTTTATTGAGAGACTCCTGTGTGCACTGGGGATGCAGGGATGCAGAGATGGAAAGCATATTCCAAGTCCTTAAGACGTTTACAGGCTGGAGGGAGGAGCAGCTGAGTAAACAAAAACAAAAGTCTCATGCTAAGTGCTGGGCTAGAGGTCAGCGAAGGGCACCGTGGGATAACAGAGGGGGAGCAGGGAGCCCAGCCTGGGGGTCAGGGCAGGCTTCCTGGAGGGAGTGGCTCTTGAGCCATGTCCTGAAGATTGCCTGGATGGGAAATGAGTGAATTGAGGGGTTGGGCGGGCTCCATCTGGAGCCAGGAGCACCTGCAGACCCAAGACTGGGAGCATGGGGAACCACGCGGAAATCGGCATGGCTAAAGTGCAGGGTGTGAGGGGAGCCTTCCAGGAACTGAGATCAGGGAGGATCTCCCAGCACCGCAGGCTTCATGTTTGATTTTATCCTAAAGATGAGGGAGAGTTTGAAAGATGGAAATCAGGGCAGTGACCTGTGTTATAATAAGGATATTAAAGAGCAGATTTGGGTTATAGAGTTCGCTGGCTACAGTGGTCAAAGGTGAGGCTGCAGACAGCAGTTAGGAGGTGACTGCAGCATCCCGGGCTCCAAGACCTATCTCCTCCATGAAGTCTTCCTGGATCAGTCCACACTGCTTTCCAGAACAATGATTGTTTATATATATATGTAATTTTGTCTGCTTATCTGTACCCAGTGCCTGGCTCAGTGCCTGTACTCAATAAATATGACTAGAATGAAGAATAGGGTCCTTGAGGTATCCTGCATCCTAGAATACATCTTCTCTAATTCTAATGATTGAAGTAATAATGAGAAGTTCACTTTGTCTTCATGGACTCCTCCAGTATCTAGCACAGTGCAGGGCAAAAAATGAAAAAAAAAAAAAAAATGGCATACAATAAATATTTGTGGGATTTAAATGGCCTATGAGGAGCAAAAGAGAAGGCAGGACTGTGTGTAGAAAGGAGGAGGAGTTGGGGACCAGGCTGGGCCTGGGCCAGACCATGGGGATGGGCCAGCAGGACAGAGAGCCACCCACCATCAGTACCCCAGGCTGAGCAGACTTGGCAGCCAAGTTGAGTCTAAGTAGCACTTTCCTGCTAAGTGCTCTGTGGGGAGGTGTAATGTGTCTCTATTTAAAATTAATTTTTCACAATTGGAAGCCCCACTCTGAAAGGCAGTGCTCCCTTGGTGGCTTCTGGCAGGATTGGAAAGCCATAACTTTGGAGAGAAACACAATAAACCAGAAATTTCCTCCCAGGTGAGCAAGAAACTGCCTCTTTCCTTCTGAAGAGAGCATTTTCCAGAACTTTGCTCATCAAGTAGCTGGTTTTCAAGTTGTTTCTTCTATTTGTACGTGAACCACATTCCAGTCAACTGTCTGTTCTCCTCGCTGATGGATGGGACAGAGGCAAAGGCAAACCACATACATGGGAGAACACAAAAGTAATTTCTTTTTGGCTCAGGGCTGTGTTTGTGTATTTACATGTGAACAGAGTGGCATCTGATGCTTTGAAAGTTTGTAGGGCTTCCTGCAATAAGGAAACACCCCTGAAGAGTGGACTTTAAAGGACTTTCGTAGTTCAACAAATGCTTACCGAGTATCTAGGTGCTGGGGTTACAAAGATTTTTATTTGTATGCCTACTATGTGCTAAGTATTGTAGTCAGCATTTGGGAAATAGCAGGGATAAAAGCAGACAAAAACAAGTCCTGCCTTTATGGAGGTCAAATAGACAATTAACATTATAAATAAGTAAAATGTATAATTTGTTAGATGATCACAAGTACTAAAGAGATAAATAAAGCAGAAAAGGGGGACAGAAAATGCTGGGAGGCGGGATGTTTGCCAGGGAAAGACTCACAGAAAAGGTGACATTTAATTTAAAGAAAGGCCTGAAGGATGTGAGGGAGTTAGACGTGCTGAAATCTAGGGAAAGAGGGTTCTAGAGAGAGGGGGCAGCAAGTGCAAATGCTGTAAGGTGGGAGCGTGCTTGATGTGTAGAGTAGAGGAGAGTGTAACTCATGCGGAGAGGGCGAAGAGATGAATAGTAGCAGATCAGAAAGGCAGAGGTCACAAAGGTAACTGATGGCCATAGAGATCATTGTGAGAACCCTGGGCTTTTTAATATCATTAAGATGTGACACCAATGGAGGGTTTCGAGCAGAGGGATGATAATGATATGTCCTGACTTATGCTTCCACAGGAACATTTTGGCTGCCATGTTAACAAAAGACTGTGAAAGGAAACAGGCAGAAGCAGGGAAACAAGTTAAGAGGCTATTCAACAACCCAGGTAGGAGATGACGGTGACTTGGACCGAGGTGAGAGCTGGTAAGGCAGTGAGATGGGGCTGTTTCCTGGATTTATTTTGAAGGGAGAATGGACATGATTAGACGATGGATTAGCCATGAGATGTGTGTGTGTGTGTGAGAGAGAGAGAGAGAGAGAGAGAGAGAGAGAGAGAGAGAGAGAGAGAGAGTGAGAGCGAGCGTGTGCGTGCGCAGAGTCAAGGGTGATTCCCAGGATTTTGACCTGAGCAGCTGGAAGGATGAAGGTGCTGCCGTTTACGGAGACAGAAAAGAATGCAGAAGAAGCAGGTAATGTGGGCAAGAGGGCATGAGGGAGGACCAGGAGCTTGTTTTTGGACCTGTTAAGTTTTGAGGTGTCTAGTAGACACACAAGGGGAGGTGGCCTGTAAAAGTTGAATAATGCAATCTAGAATTCAGGAGAGAATATTCTCAGCAGAGTATATAATTTTGGGAGTCATTAGCATATAGATGGTATTTAAAGCCATGAGACTGGATGAGATCACCTAAACGTGAGTGAGTGGAGATAAGAAACGAGAAGAGACCCAAGGATAGAAATTGAGGACACTCTAATGTTTAGAGGTCAGGGAGACAAGAAAGAACCAGCAAAGGAGACTGAGGAGAGCCGAGCAGAAAACCAGGAGACCGTGGTATCCTGAAAGTCAAGTGAAGGGAGAAGTCTGAGGAGGAATGTGTGTGGTCAACTGTGCCAAAGGCTGCTGGTAGGTCATGATGAGAACTGAGATGAGGAGGTCATGGATGACCTTGACATAAACTCTTTTGGTAGAGTGGTGGGGGTTAAGGCCTGGAAGACGTGGGTTTAAGAAAGAATCTGGGGAAGCGGGAGTGGCTCAGTCGATAGAGCCCCCGTTTACCATGTGTGAGGCCCCGGGTTCGCTTCCCAGCGCCTCCTTGTGAGGGCAGGCCGGCCCGCATGGCTCGAGGGGCTGATGCAGCGGGACCTCACTGCAAGGGGAAGATAAGCAGACACGGAGAAGACACACAGCGAATGGACACAGCAAGCACAAGCAGCAAGGGGGGGATAAATAAATAAATAAATCTTTAAAAAATAAAAAATAAAGAATCTGAGGGAAAAAATTAGAGACACTGAGTATAGATAACTGTTTGAGAAGTTCTGCTACTAAAAAAGGAAAGAAAGGGGTGTGGTTAGAGGGAGGAAGGGGGCTCAAGCTTTTTTCTTTAAGATTGGAGAGATGGAGAGCAATATGATATGGTCTGTCTTGGAGTTGCTTCAAATCTAAGAAGGGAAGACAGACAGACACATACACAGAAGTGAGGACCTAGGAGTTCTAGAACCATATACTCTAGAAAAATGAGAAAACCCTAATTTAATTTAGGAAACAAAATACTTCGACAAAATAATTTCTGAACCAGTGTATTAGTCAGCCAAAGGGGTGCTGATGCAAAGAACCAGAAATCTGTTGGCTTTTATAAAGGGTATTTATTTGGGGTAAAAGCTTAAGTTACAAGGCCCTAAAGAGTCCAACTCAAGTTTCCTTTCTCACCAAATTCACTTGCCACATGTTGAAGCAAGTTGGTTGCTGATCTCTGTGAGGGTTCAGACTTCCTCCCTCTCAGCTACAGGCTGGCATAGGGCTTGTTTCTTTCCGTCATTTCTCCCCAGGACTCCAGGATCAAAGTTCTCTCCTCTGCCATGTCTATGGAGCTCTCTCTCTTCCTCTTCTCTTTTTCTGTGTGTCTTTTTGAATGAGTGTCCATTTATATAGTCCACCGAAGGGGCAGGGACTCAACCCAAAGTCATGCCCTACTGATGTGGTTGAATCCAAGCCCTAATCTTAACATAATTTAATCAAAGACATCTCAGCTGAATTTCATTAATCAAAGGGTATTGCACCCAGAGGAACAGACCAGTTTACAAACATAATCCTTCTTTTTTGGAATTCATAAATAATATCAAACTGCTACAAAGAGGTCTTGAAAGATAAGTGATTTTTACCCAGGGGAAGAAAGAAGAGAATGGTATTTCAGATAGAAGAAAGAACATAAATCAAATCATGGAAGTCTGAGACAGCCTGTTGTGTGGGGGATCACAACCAGCTCAGCATTTCTCTTTTAGAGCTGGAATGCCTGGGTGTGAATCCCAGGCTCTGCAAGATATGTGACCTCAGGTAAATGACTAAACCACTTTGTGAATCAGCTTTCTCCACTATGAAGCGTGGGATATAATAGGATCTGCCTCATAGGGTTGTCATGAGGAGCAAACAAATCAATTCCTGCAATAGTATTGTACAGAAGTGCCTAAAGAGTTTCTGACACATAGTAGATGCTCAATAAATGCTCTTATAATTACCAGATATAGACACTGAGTCAGGGATTGATGAAAGATGAGGTTGAAGACATAGTTATCTGGAAACAGAGAGACTTGTATGTCATGCTAAGGATTCTGATGTCATTCTGTGGTATCACTGGGAGCCACTGAAAGACTTTAGGCTGAGGGATGACACAATCAGAATAGTGTTTTAAGCGGCTCGTTAGAGCTGCCTGGTGGAGGATGGTCGTAAAGGCAAAAGATTGGAGGCAGGATTCAGAAGACCTGGTTGTATGTTTTGGCTCAACACTCATCCAAGTGTGAGTCAATTACTTCTTTGTGCCTCATTTTGTCCATCTGGGTCATAGGGATAAGAAAATACTCCCAAGGGGTTACTGTGAGGATTAAATTAAATAATAGAGGTGAAGGTCCTGGTCCTGGTGCCTGACATGTAGTGGACACATTGTGCAATAGTGTTGGCTTTGATTTTAAGAGCAGAAGTGTTGCACTGGAGGAGCAAAAAACGGCTCAGCTTCCCCATCTTTATGTTCTGTCCCACCATTCTCTGCTCTTCTTCGCTTCTGTTAGGAACAGAGGGACTTGCCTCCCAGACCAATGCAGTGTCTTTCTCACTCTCTCCTTCCCCGCTCTCCTCAGCTCCACAGCAGTCCACAAGCCTGGAAAGTGGGCAAGGAAGGCTTCTGAGGTCACCAGCTTTTCCTTCTACTTACTGCTGGCCACCCGAGAGCTGCTTTCCCACGGACCCCTGTGCTCAGCACACGACCCATTTAACACCCTTTGCTTTACATTATCATTTCGCAACACTTATGTCTTACCTTCCCTCACGGTCTGCAGATTTCCAGAAGGCACTACTGCATGGTGGATAGCTGTGAGTACCTGCCTCCACCCAGTACAGCTCATGGTAGGGACTTGCTGTGGAATGAACTGAATGAAGAGTTGACTGATGTTCATGCGGTGCTGAAAGCCTGCCAAGCTGTGCATAAGTGTGAGTTGGTTCGGTTATGAAAGATGGGAAATCATGTCTTCTTTTTTAGAGTGGAACATAAAGCCTCTCAGCCACCGCTGCCTTACTCAGGCAGAGCAGGGAGGGCTATGACCTGTGGGCCCAGAATTGTACCCTTGATAATCTAAACAACATTCAGCTCATTAAGCCTCACAGTCCCCCGTGAAAGTTGATGAAGGAGGCAGGAAGCCTCTGTGGGCACCAACAGTTTAGGGCCCTCCTCCCAACAATGGGTCTGTGCCTCTACGAGTCAGCTTAAAATGGCCACAGAAAACAAGCCAATTTACAGATCTTCTTCCTCCTGTTTCCTTGGCACACATTTGGTGCTGATGCAACAGGAATCGCTCTAGCCTCTGGGAAGGCAGAGGAAACCCCAGCCACATCTGACCCTCCTTCCCTTCTTCTCGGACCACTGGGAACCCAGGCCTTGGTCCTGCAGGGCCAGTTCAGGGGATGCAAGGCCTGGGGACTGTTCTAGTCTGCCAGGCTGCTGAAAGCAGTATACCAGAAATGGATTGGCTTTTATAATGGGAATTTATTAACTTATAAACTTACAGTTTTGAGGCTGAGAAAAATGTCCAAATCAAGGCATCATTAGGCGACACTTTTTTCCTGAAGGCCAGCTGCCGGCAATCCTGGACTCCTCTGCCACATGGCAAGACACGTGGCGGCACCTGCTGGTCTCTCCCTTCTCTTCCAAGTTTCATTGCTTCAGCTTGTTGCTTCTGTGGCTTTCTCTTTTTTTTTCTTTTGGTCTGAATTTTATTCTCTTATAAAGAACTCCAATAAGAGGATTTAGACCCACCCTGAATGAGGTGGGTCATCGCTTAAGATCCTACTC
>JAQZBX010012118.1:0-27535 GCA_029593785.1 Cabassous unicinctus | reverse complement strand
AGGTGAAGTGGATAATGAGGCCTGGAGTGGGTTGATGACCTCTACAAGGCAAAACACTTGGCGTGTGTGTGGAGAGGATGGTGGGTAGACCAGCTCAGGTGCGCTGCACCTCCCATCGCAGCTGTATGCTTCTGGCTGAAGTTGCTGGTGGTGGTGAGGGCAAGTGGATGTTGTCACCGCACAACAAGTTAGTCAGTGAAAATGTGAGTGTGCGTATGTGTTTGTGCATCCATGTCTGTGAGTGTGGCAGTTTGAGATTATTTGTATGAATCCCAAAAAGAGAACTATTATGTTTGTAAACCAATCTATTCCTCTGGCTCTGATACCCTTTGATTGCTTTAAGTTCATTTGAGGCGTCTTTGATTAGAGTACTTGATAAGATCGATTTAGGGCTTTTGATTGGACTATGTCAGTGAGGTGTGACTCAGGTTGAGTCTCCGCCCCCTTGCTTGGTCTGATATGAATGGAAACACAGAGACTCACTCAGATAGACACAGGAAAAGAAAACTGCCACGTTTGGCCTTGCCATATAAGAGAAGATTGCTTAAGCACAAAGCCCCAGCAATATTTGATTCTGCAATGTGAGAGAGAGGACCACAGGAAAACAGAAGCCCTGGAAAGGCCAAAAGAAGCTGGGCCACTGAGCAGCTCAAAGGAGATGGTGACCCAGAGGGGAAGGCTGAGACCTCCGCAGAGATCGGCAGCATTCTGGCTTTGCCACATGCCCAGACAACGGAATCAACGGTAGCTGACTTTGGTGAGAAAGCACCTTTTATGGTGCCCTGATTTGGACTTTTCACAGCCTTGGAACTATAAGCTTTTACTCCAAATAAATCTCCTTTATAAAAGCCAACACATTCTGGTACTTTGCATCGGCAGCCCTTTGGCAAACTAAAGCAGTGGGTATGCCCGATTCTTCACTATCCAGCTTCAAATGTCCACTTCTACTTGGATGCTGACTGCTACTACTGCTACTAGTGATTATGGTAATTGTAATGACAATATCCTACGAAGCTGTCAGCACTTACCAGGAGCCAAGCACAGTGCTAAGTATATTACATGGGTTAAGTCATTTAACCCTCATTTCACAGCTGAAAAATTTGAAAGGTAGGAAACCACCCATGGCTATATAGCTGATAAGGTCATAGAGCCAGAATCTGTACCTGGTTAGTCATTGGGGCTGTTAACAAATACTTGTTTCTCTATCTCTCCTTCTGGGGCCAGGGTAGAATTTGCTATCTTAAATGATCTCAGCCATGATTATGTAACTTGTTTTAGCCAATGAAACGTGAGTGGAAGTGTTACTTCCACTTCCAGCTTTAGGAGCCAGTGCGTGCTTTGCCACATTCTCTTTGCCTTCAGCCACGGTGACTGGTCGTGTCCTGGGCAGTGCTGTGCCGCCAGCCTGGGCCCTGGGGGGGTGGGTGATGGTGGCATGGAGCAGAGCCCCCAGCTGACACACAAGGCAGCATGAGTGAGAAATTCACCATCATGGTTGTAAGCCACTGAAATTTTAGGGTTGTGTGTATCACAGCAACACAACCCAGCTGGTCTCAAATGAATGGGAACCCAAGGTCTCTGGCACAGAGCAAAATCTCTTGAACCCCACACTTTCCCATCTTCCCCAATTTTTTCAGCTGAGTTAGAAATTCCGTCCGATGTGCTTGTGGTGTAGCACTGACCACGTTGTATATCTTGTCTCCTCCGTTAGACTTCACTCGCAAGCTTCTGCGTCTTGCTCGTGGCTGGCTTCTGGGTCTAGCGCAGAGCCTGGGACACAGTGGTGCTCCATGCATGTTGAAGGAATGCCTGCAGTGTAAGGACCCTGGGCACCACAGTGGGGTGGAGGGAGCCACCCTGCAGGATAAACCTCCAGATGACCAAGAAAGCCAGTCCACCTCTGACCCCGCATGTGGTGACGTAATGCAGGATGGTAACCTGTTTCTAGGACCCGTGGCCTGGCACCTGGGGCAGAGTCCGCCCAGCTGGTGGTCCCACCCTGTCCAGACCTCAGCAGTAAATCAGGAGGTGTGAGCAGTTTACCCCAGAGAGGGATCCGGCCGTGGCATGAATGGGTAATTTACAAAGCCTATTAAGGCAGCACAGAATTACTTATTTATGGGAACTTTTTGACAGATCTGCGGCTTAATCATTTATCCCTCTGAACATTTAGCCAGGGTCATTGGTAAATAATTCATTTATTACACACTCTGGAATGGTTTATGGTATTGTGACTTACGATCGCACATGAGAACGTGGCTGGGGAATTGGAATGTGAAGGCCGGGGAAGTGAGGGCGAGCTGGGGGTCTTCTCTTCAGACCCTGGTTGGGACCTCTAGATGCAGGAGGAAAGTGTCCAGGTCCCAGCAAGAAGGGCCTTCTCCTCGGAGGTGGAGTGATGTCACAGGACAGAAGGGTTTTAGACCCTGGTCTAATCTTTGGGGCAAACAGTGAAGGGAAGAAGTAAGTGTTTAGGGAATGGTCTAAAAATCCTTAGGTCTTAGTTCCGGGCAGAGTGGGGACAAACCCCAGCTTCAGTAGCTCTCCAGGGCTGAAAGGGAACTCCAAACTCCTGCCTGACGTTCAAGGCCCTTCCAGAACTGGCCCCAGTTCCTTCCCACTCTTATCACTCATCACTCTCCTTCTAAGCTCCTCTCCAGAGGCTTGGGGTCTGGACATGGCAGGTCCGTTCCTGTCTCCATTTGCTCATCACATTCCTTCTGCTTGTAGGAGCTACACCTGCTCCATTTTTCTTTTCTTTTTCTTTTTCTTTTTGGAGGTACTGGGTATTGGACCCAGGACCTCGTACATGGGAAGCAGGTGCTCAACGACTGAGCTACACCCATTCCCCAGTGCCCCTCCTTTAGCAACTAACCTTCCTTCAGTTTGCAGCTCAAAGACCACCTCCTGCATGAAGCCTTCCAAGACCACCTAAACCATGCTTGCCTCACACCGTGGAGTTCTTGAAAACCTAGTGTGCCGGGCACACATTAAGCACATACACGTACCATTATTTATCTTTTCTCCCTAACTAGACTGCGTGTCCCTTCATTGTCTGGACTCAGTTGAAATGGACATTGCCCCCACTGTAGCTGTCACAAAGCCTGTCCCACAGTGAGGTAAGTAAACAGTGGCTGTGGTTGATGATCATGAAGACAGCGAGGATGATAAAGAAGGCAGCCTTGATGTTGGCTTTCTCAGCATCCCACCACTGCTTTTCTTCTCTCTCCCACATCTCCTGCAGTCCCTGAAGTTAAGGGAAGCCAAGGGTCAAATCTCAAAAGGTTCTTTGAGATTCTAGCTGGCAGGAGATATATTGGCACCATAAGTGGATAGAGGAGCTCATGTTGGATGAAAGAGGGGTGTGTTTTTGAGCAGGTTCACTAGAGGTAATCTCTAGTGGGAAGAGAAAAGAAAATAATTTACTTCTGCCTGATGCCTCTTGCCCACCTGGAAGTCCTTCCTAAATTCTAGTGTCAGGCAGTCTTGCTGTAATGTTGGAAATGCAGGTTGAGGCTATCAAACAACTCATCTTCCAGGGAGGGAAAACCAGGGTCTGCCTGGGATGAGTTAGGGAGACAAAAAAAAAGGATGGAAATACCATCATTCTTCTTTTCTCCCTGCAACTCCTTCTGAGCCTCAGGACATTATAAAAAGGTCTCTAGTCACAGCCTAGACTGAACAGTTTGTCGTCACATTCATATAGTTTTATGTGATCCCGCTAACAACCACATCAAGTAGGTACTCTGTCTAACTTCCCTTTACCAGGGAGGGAATCAGGACTCATGGGAGTGAAATGGCTTGCTCAAAGTTACCCAAAGAGTAGGCTAAATTAGGACTGGATCCTATGGGAGGTACTGGGCACTGCTGACTCCATCCTAGGAGTAGAACTCTGGAGCTAAGACCTTGCATCTAGCAATCTCCCTACTGTCCCTCCTGCTATGGGTTCCAGTGAGGGCTTCTCCCGCTTCTCTTTGCTCCCCAACCTAAACCTCTCCCACACTTGCTGTTGCCCCTCCCTCCTCTCCTTTCCCAGGGGCCTCCAGCGTCCACGTCGCAGGCTCACATTGGGTTCTGTGGTGCAGGGCTGCCACCTGCTGGCTAGAGCCAACCCAGCTGCCAGGGTCTCCCTTACACCCAGACCAGCCCGCTTCCCCATGGGAGCACCTACTCTTCTGGAGATAGGCAGTCTCTGTGCTGATAGGTCATCTCAAGGTCATCATCAAGGACCCGGGCTCCTTCATCCTCTTTGGCATCTTGACCTTTCATCCTCACGACTACCGCCTGAGGTCACGAGACAGCTACACAATTCCAGGCATGACAGCTATTCAAGGCAGGAAAAGGAAAGGGATTGGCAACAAGTGCTTCTGTTACTTCCACCAGGAAGCAAAAGATTTTCCTGAAAGCCCCCTAGCAGCCTTCCCCTTTGATGGCATCAGCCAAAGCTCAGTCACGTGACCACCCCTAGCTGCACACGAAGCTTCCTAACGTCCATGCGTGGGAGGCAGCAAGGAAGAACCCAGGTGCCTGCCATGCTGATCCCTACTGCTGCTTTTCTGAGAGGCGGGATGAGGTTATGGTGAGTAACTTTTGATGAACAGAGAGGAAGACTCTAAAAAGCCTTGGGCCTCGCCCTTGGATGTCGGTTAGAGGTGGATATAATGTGAAGACCCTGGACATCATTAGGCTCAGGGCCTTGAGGCCGGATGTGCTGAACACAGGTGTTTGAAGATAGCAACATGTCTTGCCTAGCTTTGCTATCTTCAAAGCTCCGAGATCTATGGAGGGGAAGTTCCCTAGATGTCAGGCTAGCGAGAACATCACTCAGGGGATACGTCTTCTTTCCTGGTTATCTGAGAGGCTCTGCAACCTCAGCGTGCCCAGATGTATGCATTGTGCAGATGCTGCCTGTCCTATAACACACACTACTGTGTCTCCTCCCAGGAACTCAACCACTTCCTGAGCCCACGAAGTAGCCGTTTAGGTTCTTCCCAGTCCTGGACAACTGTGCCCCTGGGATGTCAATCAAGTGGGACCTTGTGAAACCAAAAACAAGTTGAATGTGCTTGAAATGATGCAGGACTGACAAATTGCACGTACCCTCCTCACAAGACCCCTGCAACACACTTGTTTGTTTTTGTCTTTTTTACTTGTTTTTCTTCTCAACTACCAGCCCCCACCTTTTTTTTTTGCCTATAAAAACTCCAGCTCCTATTTTCATTTTGAACTGGTTTGGGGATGATACTTCCCGTTCCTTGCTTGTGCACTCAACAATAATTCACCTTCTCGGTGAGAGACATGTTTCTCTTTTGTAGCGCCAGGTCAGGCGGGACCTTCTAGTGGAAACAGCTGTGCTTACGGTAACACTTGTGTGCCTCATAATCATACAACCTCAATATTTATTGAGGGTCTAGTTATCCCTGATTTTTTTTTTAAAGATTTATATTTATTTATTTATTTATCCCCCTTGCTGCTTGTGCTCTCTGTGTCCATTTGCTGTGTGTTTTTCTGTGTCTGCTTGTCTCTCTTTGTTGTGTCATCTTGCTGTGTCAGCTCACCGTGCCATGCAGGCTGGCTTGCCTTCACCAGGAGACCCCGGGTTCGATTCCCATATGGTAAACGGGAGCCCAACCAATTGAGCCACAGCCGCTTCCCATAGTTATCCTTGATTTAAAGATGAGGAAACAGAGCTTCAGAAATGGGCCTCCCCAGGGTCACATGATGGTAGAAGCAGAGACCCCAACCCAGGGCAGCTTCCCTCCAGTGGCCTTCCCGCTCCTGTTGCAGCAGGTGGACTCCTGAGTGATTTCCCAGCCTTTGTGCAATAGCTGGCACGCCAGAGGCGCTCACCGCGTGTGTGGGATTGCGAATCACCTCCTCTGATTCATCTCCCATTCTTGCTCTCTGAAAACGTCAACTTTTTCTAAGAAAAGACTGTCTTCTCCAACACCTTTCAGAAGAGTGTTTGGCAAGTATATATTTGTGGAGTGATTGTTACATGAATAAGATCGTCCTCATTTCCCCGAGGCTTTCTAGATATTTGCACTGATATGGAAAATAGGTCTGTCAACACATGGATCTGTCATTCTCAGAGAATATTTGACTTAATTCTCTCCTTTTGTAATGATAGGCCAAGACTCAGAGCGTTGAAATGATTCTCCCAAGCTCACCTTGCCGAGTTGGAAAGTGCCACTGTTCTCCTCTACTCTAGCACTCCTTTCCTGGATGGAGACAGGGGTGGCAACTAGACATGGATATTTTCAGGTCAGACTTCAACACCTGCTGATGGATCCTCCTTTGCTATTTTTTTTTTTTAATTTTTAAAATTGATTATTTTTTTCTTTTTGGTGTACAGTTCTATGAGTACCCCTGCCCCCCCCCGCTTGCTGTCTGTGTCCATTCACTGGGTGGTCTTCTGTGTCTGTTTCTTGCCCTCTCTTCTCATTTTTCTCCTCCAGGCTTCACAGGGATTTTATCCCAGGGGACTCCGATGTGGGAGAGAGGCACCCTGTCACTTGCGCCACCTCAGTTCCTGGTTTCTGGCGCCTCTCGCCTTGTCTCTCTTGTTTGCCTTTTTAAAATTTATTTTACCAGGAGGTTCCGGGGATCAAACCCAGGTCCTTCCATATGGTAGACAGATGCCCAACCACTTGAGCCACATCCACTTCCCACTCCTTTGCTATTGAGGGACCCTGCTTGACTCTGAGAAGGGGTAGAGTGAAGCTGTTAAGAAATCTAGATTGCCTTTGGAATAAAACCTCTATTTGAATCCCAGATTTACTAGTAACTAGCTTGATGATCTTGGGCAAGTTGTTTAACTGTCTCAGTTTCAGTTTCTTTGGCTGAAAAGTGGAGATAATAAAAGCTCTCACCTATTACTGGGAGGATTACATGGGAGGCTCCATATAAAGAGTTTTAGCACATAGTAAACACATACCACAGAGGAAGCATCTAATAAATTGTAGTTATTACAGTTACTGTTACTGTCAGCATTCGCCTTTGGCATGCTGAAGAAGAATATTTGCCTCGGTGAGTTTCCCACCTTTTTCTCACCCTTGCTCTGGGAGTGGCTCTACAGCTGCAAAAGGTCATGGATGTCTGCCTGAGATGTGGTTTTGACTGCTCCTCTGTCTCTCCTGACACGCCCTTCTGCCTGTTTCTGCCCTCCCAACCTTCCCAGAACTTTCCACTTGGCCCAAATGAGCAGCTTGTTGGGGTCAGAGGGCTGGCCTGCCGGAATGCCCTGACATTCTGCTCTTGAAACTGGTGACCCTTCATTACTCCTGGGCAGAGGCTGGCCTGTCAGTCAACAGCTGGGTAATTAGTAGAGCCTGGAGATGAGCTGCCAGGGAAAGGGCACTGGCCACTGCCTCCCACACAGTGCTTTTGTGGTATGCTGGAGCTGGCTTAGCTGATTGATAAATATCCAGGAATTTGGCGAGCCAGTTGTGAATCTGTTGGCTGGAAATCAAGCGTGGTGGGAGTATTTACATGGTGGAAATCAGCAAATGCTACAAATCATGACATCCTCCCCCACTCCACGACAGCTAATTTACTAGCGTATCACCACATAAACCTTTCTCCTCCTGTTTGGGGAAACTACAAGAGTCTAGGCTTGACATTTTGGTTAACACCCACATTTTTAGAAAATTAATTCTTTAAATATAAAAGTCATAAAAACTTGTTATGAAATATTCAAATGATATAGTACAATAAAGATGGAAAAATAAAGGTCTTTATCTGTCAGTCAGAAGAGACACTGGAAGAGAGGTCAACTCATTCCAATCCAGGTGTCGGGATCACCAGCTCTGATGGAAGCATTTTACTCAGGGAAGAGACAGAGCAAAGTCAGCTTCACTGGGGGTGCTGGATCCCCAGAGCCAGTGGGGCTCCCTCCCTGGCTGTAGCAGGGATATGTTCTATGCTCAGCACCCCTCTCTTGGGTGTGTGTGCCATAGTGGAGGACCCCACTCCTCCCTGCCAGAGACAGATATACAACCGGGGTGTGAGCTGGATGTCGTCAAGCATACCCACCAGGGGCAGAATGTCTCCAGCGAATATTTACACGTGCTTGGGATAATAGGGGAAGGAATGCACCAGCAGTCCCCTCACCTGCTAGGGCATTGTGTTTTATGCCACCAGAACTGCACATCTGGTCCTGAGCACAGGAGGTGTTTTGGGTACCAGGGAAAAGTGGCAGGCCAAGCTAGGACTGTCCCCTACGACATTCTCCCTTCCAGAGATATCCACTCTTGTTTTCTTTTGTATCTCCCTAGAACTCTGTGGATATAGGAAAATAGCTAGTGTGTGTGTGTATATATGTATACTGTTTTATTGAGTGGGCTCAACTTGAAACAAGAAACTCGTTCATTTTTTCTCTTACCTCTGCTACTACTATCCATCCTGTCATGGAGAATGTCTCTTACCTGCCCCAGAAGACTTGACATGAGCAGACACAATAGCTTTCTGGCCATTTCCAGGCATTGAAAAAATAGTCCTGTCCAGTTCGATTTAAAACTTAAATCTCACATCCAGTTCAAAGCTTCTTTTCTCCTTCCCCAATCTTAGGCTCGGCCTGGCCTCAGAAATCTGCAGAGGGAAAGGTTTTTTTTTTCATGTTTTATTTTTTGGTCTTTTTTTTTTAAATGTTATTGAAGTGTATCATTCATATATGAACATACATAAACAATAGCTGTATAGTAAAATTTGTGAATTTACGAAACAAACATGCATATCATCATACAGGGCTTCCACACACCTACCTACCACCAACATCTTGCATTGTTGTCAAACAATTGTTACAAACTATGAAAGAGCATTGTCAAAATATTACTACTAACTATAACCCATATTTTACATTTGGTGTATTTTTCTCCCAACTCACCCAATTATTTAACCCCATATTAGTATTATATATTTGTTATTGTTCAGGAGAAAACATTCCCATATTTGTTCTGTTAACCACAGTCCATTATCCACCACTGAATTTCCTGTGTTATACAGTCCCATGCTTTGTACAATCCATTCAAAGTGTGCACTCAGTGGCTCTCATTTTTGTCACAGAGTTGTGCTGTGTCAATTTTAGAATGTTTTCATTGTTCCAAAAGGAAAAATCCTATACCCTTTTATATCCGCTATTGCTGTCCCTTAGTATAGAAAAAAAATCTTCCTGCTGTTGCTGCAAAATATTATAATATTACTATCATCCATAAGTTACATTAGTTGTAATTTTCCCGTGTATTACCATATTTTTAGCACTTTGTAAAAGAGCATTTTTATATTTATACTATAACCACAATCTTCAGCCACCCCTGAAATCACTGTTATAGATTCCCTAGATTATTCTCTAGTTTCCTTTCAATTGACATTTACTTCCAGACTACCCCTTTGAGCCACAATCACATTTATAAATCAGCAGTGTTAGTTTTACTCATTATAATATGTTACTCTCAACTCTATCTCCACACTTACAATTAACCTTATTAATAATGCTACATATATTTAGCATCGGCTCCTCTTCTCAAACCCACCTTCTATTTCCTAGTAACCTATATTCTAGAGTTTACCTCTGTGAGTTTACTCAACGTATTTAGTTCATATCAGATGGGAAAGATTTTTTTTTTTTCTTGCTAAATTAAATACTATATCTTGGACCTATTTCTTTGTCATTAATATAGAGCTATCTCTTTTAAAAAAATATATTTTATCTTTCCTCACACATTTATTTCTCTCTTTCCCCCTCTTGTTCTTGTGTGGCCATTTCACAGTCCAGGACTTCTAGAACTGCCCAATGTAGCAAGCACAGCTCCTTCTTCCTCTTCTTTTTTAAGGTTTGCACTTCTTTATTATTGGATGTCTTAGGAAAGTTTAAGGAAATTGAATTTGCCTCTTTACACCAAGCTCCATAAAGAGTTTCTTCATTAGGAACTGTTTAGTATATTATTGGATTGATGTGTAGTGATATATTTAATCATCCCCCAATTGGTGAACTTTTAATTGTTTCCAGTTCTTCTCCATTATAGACAATGCTACACTGGGTTTTGATCTATCTCCTATTCTTGTTCAATAACATTGATTTTAAGTAAGCAGAACATTAAACAATCAGATCCTTTCTCTTAGAATGCTTTTTCAGAGTCCTCTTTTGTAGCCAGAAGACAGAGACAAAGGCTAGAATTAGGGCATGTGGATTTCAGGGAAGGGGCCTTGAACGACGGTGATGCCATTAAGCCTTCATTTTTAGCAGGAATTCTGTTAGAAAGCGGCACTAGGTAGGCCTGAATCCAGGCCACGGCCATTGATCTGAGGTCTAAATGAGGCCTGTGGAAGGGAGCACCCAGTGCCTGGCATTCAGCAGGTGCTCAATGCATGTTAGTTTAGCCTGAAGCAAGTTAATCAAACTTGTGTCATGACTGACAGCACGGGAACAGCCATGCACATAATTACAAGTCAGTCAGTTTGACTTCTTTGTAAGTTGCAGATTGGGTTTGGTTTCAACATTGTACTGCTCGCTGCATTAGGTCTTCACAACTCCCCATACGTGATGCTGTCAGGTGCCCCCTCCCCCTTGAAGGACCTTGGCCCAGAGGAAATCCTAGGGCACAAGAGAGGAGGTAGCCACACACACACACACACACACACACACACACACACACACACACAAATCTGTCCATATGGTAATTCTACATTTAACTTTCTGAGGAATCATCAATCTGTTTTACACTGTTTTACATTCCAACCAACAATGAACAAGTGCCCCTATTTCTCCATATCCTCTCCGGTACTTGTTATTTTCCAATTTTAAATAGTACCATTCTAGAGGGCGTGAGATAGACTCATTGTGGTTTTGATTTGCATTTAGGAGGTATATGCTCATACAGTGCAGTCCTCTTTAGACTCTTCGTTTCAGTCTCTTTCCTTTGCCAGGCAGGGGCTTCAGAACAAACTCTTTCCTTGCCCTCTGTCTCTATTTTCCATAAACTTCCCTTCTTCCCTAGTCCACTGGGCTCTCCTGTCCACCTCCGTGCCCTTCTGGGCATCTCCCTGCTGTGGGGTTCTCCCTTGCTGATCACACAACAACGACAATAACAACACACACACCCATCCAGACCTGTGACCACTTATTGCTGCACCCAGGTCCCTGGAATTATCGCTTTCTGGATTCTGGGGAACATTTCTTAGTATCTCTCTCCCAGGATCAACAGTACTCAGGTCTCTGGTTTTAAATCTTGTGTTGGTCCACTGCATTCCTACTTCCGGTCAGTGTCTTCTTTGCCTAGATAACTGGACTCACACTTCAAGGCTCAGCCCAGGTGTCATCTACTCCAGGAGCCTTACCTTGAATCCCAGGTGGGATAATGACCCTGTCTCTGGGCTTTCAGAAGTTGCAGTGCTTATCTCCACTTTACCATTCATCACTGCTGGAGGCTGAGTGGATCTGTGATCAGGGGCGCTGAGCAGGGCTGTCGATGGCCACGAAGCAGCCCCTGAACTGAGGGCTGAGGAGGGCAGTGCTTTTTGCCCCCCCTTCCCCATTCTCCCCATAATAACACTAAAGAAGAAGTCTTTTGTTTTCTTATAGAAAAAAAAAACCACAAATGCTAATTACAGAATTTGGGGAGTGCCATAAAGCAGGGGAAAGCAGCTGACTTACCAGCTGAAAATAAGCAAATTAACATTTTAACATATTTATTACTAGTCCTAATTACTATACAATTTTAACACAATTATGGTCAGGTGGTAGGTATTAGTATTATTATTAACGAGTACTTGCATATCATAGAAAACATAAATATAGAACAAAATACAAAGAAGGAAAGAGCAAGCATTCTAGAATCTCTTGACAAGAAATAACCATAGTTTACATTTTAGTGTATTTTCATAAAACCTTAAAAACTTATGTGGTTGCATAATCTCATAACATGCATCTTGAATTTTAATCATAGTTGACAAAAGAACATTCATGGCATTTAGTTGGAAGATTGTACTTAAAGGTTTTGGTGACATGTATTTTCCACTTGATGGTTTATTAGTCTTGTTTAATTAAAAAATGACTCAGGGCATACTGATTGATTTTAAAGATATGGACAATTATTAATTATATTCTATGGCAATGAAAATGGCCATTTTTTTCTTTCGTGCTCTTTTGCTTTTGAGAAATGGAAGAAAGGGGGAAATTAAGTTTTTAGTTTAATAATTTCAGTGTCCCAACCACAAAAATTGTTTAGTTATACACAGCAAAGTTGGAATAGAACAGACCCTGTAAATGTTTTATATAGTCTTTTATCAAACTGTAAGATTATCTCTGAACTGCCCCATGAAAAAAATGTGGCTTTTCCTGGTATTGGGGAAAAAAAGAAAAGCAAAATAGAATCTTCAGGAAAATGGAAACAACTCTTGGAAAATGTACAGGACCAGTCTTTGACTTCAGGGTGGAAAACCTACTTGATTGCCCACTGTTCAATTATTTCTCCTGGTTTTGAGTCCAATATAAGTAAGGAAAGATCCATCAGTCTTTTATATTCTGACTTTTTCATTCTTCTCAATTTTGGCTTTTCTCTTTGTTGGCTGGAGAACATCTGCAAGTGATTTGTCTCAAGATTGGCCCATGTGCGGTAGGTGTATATTCTGAGCCATTTCATTTTCATATTTCATTTTTTCATTTGGTCTCACATAAAGAGGAAAATTTTCCCAGGCATACATTCTAGGACAATAACCTCTTTCCCATAATACTCTGTGGATCTTGCTTCATTGACTTAATACTAAGGGCAGAGAAATCTGAAGCCAACCCTCAAGAGAGCTCTTTTGGTGAAGAGTCGGATGATTTGGGCAATGGGTGGGCATCACTCTCACTTAAAAGGCAGCAGCCCTGCAGCAGAAGGGTGCATGTCCGGGTTTGTAGAATAGATCTGGCATTTCTGAGCTGGGTGTGGGGAGTGTGGGGAGAGTGGGAGTGGGGTAGAAGGTGACTTTTTCTATTTGCTTTCAGGCAGGCTGCTTTCTCTGCTTTCCCCAACATTAGCCCAGGTGACCCCTCTGTTCAGCTTTTTCAATTCGATTCTAAGGGCCTTAAACTTCATGGAAATTCCTTTTGCCTTCTAGCAGTGGGTTGATTTTTTTTTTTCAAGCCTCATTTTAGTGTAGTTTTTAGTTTGCCTTTTCCTAGATCTTTACAGATATTTAATGTGAAGCTGGGAGAGACCAGGTCAGAAATGGCTAGCAGGATGCTATTTTTTTTTTTAACAAATCAATTTTATTCTTATATATTAATAAACATACAGTTCATCCAAAGTGTACAATCAGTGGTACTATGTGGTACTATGTGAGTATAGCAATTATTTGCTATAGTTGTGTACTCATCACTTCAATCATTATTAGAGCATTTTCATTATTCAGTAATACTACTAATAAACAAAAAACAGACAAACAAGAAAATTCCTCACCTCTCAATCTCTCTATGCTTCCCCCAATCTACACAGCTGCTGTTTCTGTCGATTTGTCGATTCTATCCAAAGTGTATAATCAATGGCTTTTAGTATAACCACAATGTTGCACATCATCATCTCAAAAATTTTAGAACAATTTCGTTACTCCAAAAAGAAAACACTCCACACCCCTTAGCATTCCTTCCTCAGACCTACATAACTACCAATCTCCTTTCATCTTTATAAATTGATTTATATTTACATTTTATATAAATGGAATCATACAATATGTAGTACTCTGTGTCTGGTCTCTTTCACTTAGTATAATGATTTTTTTTTTCCTGATATTAACATTTTGTACTATTAACTTACATTTGTTCAGCTTCAAAGAAAAATGTTCTTATATATACAATTCTACCCATATTCATATTTCACACACTACATTTATATTTCACATAATTTATTTAGTTAATTAGTTTGTGTCTGGCTTGCTTCACTCAACATAATGTCCACCAGGTTCATCCATGTTGTAATATGTTCACAACTTCATTTCTTCTTACCGCTGCATAATATTCCATCATGTGTATACTCCACAATTGGTTTATCCATTCATCAGCTGATGATGCTATTTTAAACCATAAGTCTAGCTATGAAATTTCAGAAGACTTAATCAATGTGCCTTGATGTTATCATTATAGATTATACAGGGAAGCTTACTCACAGCTATAAAGGGAGGAAAGGTTTTTGACCCATGCTGCGGTGGGGACAAACACAGAGGGGGTGGCTGGCAGATCTTAGGCCCTCTCCTGTTCTGTGACCTTCTCTCCCTTGATGGACTGTTGGGCGGAAACATGAGCAGAGCCTCAGCTGAGGGCGTGATCTTCCCTCTGCTGTCCTCCTCAGCCAGGCCTGGCTGAAGCTTCTTTGGGTCTGCTGGGTTCAGCACACAGCACACACCATGTAGTTAACGGTGTCAGTGCAGTACCATTACAATCACCGGCATCAGTTGAGGTCCTCCGGGAAGCAGATGCTAAAGACAGAATTAGAAGTGCAAGGCATTTTTTCAGGGAAGTGCCTGTGACAGACAGGGGAGTGGGAACAGGAGCCTGGGAAAGTCTTCAGGCCACAATGCTGGTCTGCCACCAGCGAAATGACAAGGGCAGGAGGGGGCTTAGACCGTGGTGCAGTTCTGAGAAAGTCTTGTCCAGACCAGCGGGGAGTTCTGGTACAAAGAGTGCTCATAGAGGAATTCCATGTTGGGGGAATGGCCTTGCTGAGCACAAAGTACCCCTGCTGCCTGGGGAGAGTGGGGCTTCTGTTTGAATGCTGAAGCACATCCTGGAGGTACTGCAGCTGGAAGCTGTCACTAACTGCACTACTCGGGGGCAGGTTCTCTCTTGAAGGGACATCTAAGTGGACACCTTTGTGGCTGCCACAGGGCTCTTTCCCACATCTCCAGGACAGACCAGGAATGCTGCCCATCCTAGCAGCATATGAGGCAAAACCAACTTTGTACCCATGGCTGGAGACCTGCCAGCTGCTCTCATCTCATCTCCAGGGACAATGACATTTGACTTCAGGTGATCTGGTATCATGCTTGGATGGGCCCCCAGCATGACCTAGAGTCCAGCCAAAAGGGCAACTTACTTTTGAGCAAATGCTTCATCTCTTCCACCAACAATTATTGAACAGCTATGAGACAAGCCTTGTACTAATTACAGGTGATATAGCCATGTACAAGATGAAGCTTCTGTCTTCAGTTTGCCTATAGT
Source organism: Cabassous unicinctus (assembly GCA_029593785.1). Classification (NCBI taxonomy): domain Eukaryota; kingdom Metazoa; phylum Chordata; class Mammalia; order Cingulata; family Chlamyphoridae; genus Cabassous; species Cabassous unicinctus. The sequence goes on along the minus strand of JAQZBX010012118.1, from coordinate 12,342 downwards.
CTAGTGAGGGAGAAGTAACCCTAAAACTAATATTAATGCATAATTAGCACTTGTAAACAACATCAGGGATCAGGTATGAGAGGGAAATGAAAAGATGAGTGATGGTTCTTCATCCAAAGTTCATCTAATTCCTCCTTGCAAATGAAATAAGGAAATCAGGAGTCTTGGAATCTTGGAGAACCTGAGAGGAGAGTGGTCCAGGACCTATCCTCTTGTCTATCCTATCGAGGCCAATGAGTGTTGAGGTTGGGGAAGGGAGCATCATGATTGGCAGAGTGAGAGAGGTGGCAGAGGTATCTGAGTCTCTCTCCACTTCACCCTGGACAGAAATACAGTAGAAGAGAACGAGATCAATAGGGAGATTTTTGGAACATTCAGGTCTCATTCCACCCAGCTGTTGGCTTTCTACAGCACAGAGCCTTCAATTTCCTTTCCCTCAATCCTCAATCCTCAAATGGTCAGTGCTGGAACAGCCAGGAACCACTTCTCCAATGTCTTTTCAGGGAATTTGCACCTTCTAGAGTGTCCTAAGGCTTCCCTCACCTTTTCTTTGGTTGCATTTTCAATGAATAGCCATGCTAAATCTGGGTCAAGGTGGTAGGCTAGAATGCACGTCCATATCTGTCCATTTTTCCTTCCTTTTTACCACTATCCCCTTGACTCCTTTTTTTTTTTTTTAACTGCATATAAAAATATTTATAGAAGAGAAATCATCTCTGATGAGTGACACCACTATCATTTGCCACAATTCTTGTCTGAGAACTTCAGCAGGGCTTGGAGGGGTGAGGAGACCCCTCCAAACCTCACCCCATGATGCCTTCTGCTCATGCCTCCTCACTCTTGGGCCCAGTTCTGAAACCTCAGCCCAAAGGAAACCATTATCATTGTCATACATTAGAGGCAGCTCCACAGGGAGTTGAGAGTAGTGAGACCTTGGAAGCCATCCTAGACTGGGTGGGCCCCTGTGACAGCCAGGAAATCAAAATATTCCCTGGGATAATAAGTAAGGATGGGAGAGAAGCTAGGAAGAAAAGAGGGCTGAGAGAGAGGGTCTCGGAAAAATCATCAGTCAAGAAAAACAAAGGCCTTATATGGATTATACAATTTGTATGGGGCCTTTCAGCATGGACCCTGGGGTTGGGGGGAGCAGGAAGAGGGCAGAGGATGACCAAGAGGGCACCTCAGCTGGGCAGGCATCCTGACACAGGGCTAAGGGGCACTGGTCACTCAGTAACCACAATTCTTAGTCTGGCTTGGCCTTAAAATTAATCTGGATATAACAATGGGAGTGAAGTGTCCAGAGGGCTCGGGCTAGAATTGATGGAATCTTTCTCAGTCCACACAGCAACACTGAAGGCCTGACCTCTTTTAGATTAGGAATTGACACGGCAAGAGCTTGTCCGCATCAGCAGAGGGCACTCTTTCCTAACGGACTGTTTGAGCTTAATCTGAAAGAGAGAGCTGGTGAAGGGAAGAGGTTCCTCCAAAAATAACCAAATCAGCCCTTCTTCTCAGCCAGAGGGGATTCAGGAAGACTTCTTCAGAGCCGAGGCAACAGCCACCTGGTGGTACAACCAGCGGGACTACTTGATGCAGGAAGGCTCTTTGTTGGTGTGCCTCTTATGCAGCAAATGTTTATTGAGTGCTCTCTCTGTGCCAGTACTCTTCTAGGGCTGGAGATACAGAAGAGATGGGATGAAGGGGCAGCATTTGTGGTGATGAAGAAAGTGGCGTCTGAAACACACTGCCTGGGTTAGAGACCCGGGTGTGCCAAATCCTATGTGATCGTGGGCAGTTTCTCTGGGCCTCGTTGTCTTCATGTCTGAGATGGAGGTGATGATAAGAGCCGTGTAGTCAGTCTGTCAACAAATATTTATTGAGCACTTAGATATGTTCCAGGGACTGTGGTAGGTGCTGGGGATGGTGTGGTGAAGGCAGACACGACAGTACCTGTATGGAGCTTACAATCTAGGAAGTACAAAAACCTACAAATAATTGAATAATTGAAAGCATTCTTATTACTATACAGAGGTTTGGGATGTTATAAGAGCCTGTGTTGGCTTTGCTCCCACAAGTTATGTGACCTTGATGAGTCACTTCATCTCTCCATCATCTCTCTAGATCTCGGTTTCTTCATCCAGAAAAAGAACCAGACTTGATCACGGATTTTTTGTTTGTTTTTAGGAGGTACCAGGGATTGAACCCAGGACCTTGCACATGTGAAGCATGTGCTCAACCACTGAGCTACACCCTCTCCACTTGGTCAGGGGTTCTTGATGGTGGTGTTGCAGGCTGGAAGCTACCACGGTAATAGCACCCACAGATCCATCTGGCAGTTCAAAGGGTTCATCTTGGGGAGGTTCCGCTAACTCAGAGCCCCCTCTACATTTTTCTCTTTCTGTTCTTACACATACCAGCAGCCCCTGTACTCTCTCCAGGTACATTTAGGATGAGCATTATCTTTGTGCCCACAAAGGTGGGGATTTTTTTTTTAAAGCTTAGTGGGTCTTCATATCAAAATCTTTTTTTTTTTTTTTTTAAGATTTATTTATTTATTTATTTATTTTTATTTATCCTCTCCTCCCCCAGATGGTCTCTAGTCTGTCTGCTCATTGTTTGCTTGCCTTCTGCAGGAGGCACCGGGAACTGAACCAGGGACCTACCACATGGGAGGTGTACTAGTCAGCCAAAGGAGTGTTGATGCAAAATACCAGAAATCTGTTGGCTTTTATAAAGGGTATTTGTTTGGGGTAGAAGCTTACAGTTACCAGGCCATAAAGCATAAGTTACTTCCCTCATCAAAGTCTGTTGCTACGTGTTGGAGCAAGATGGCTGCCGACGCCTGCAAGGGTTCAGCTTCCCTCTCCCTCTTAAGGCTCAGTGGTCCCAGCTTCTTCCAATATCAACTATAGGCTGGGATAAGTCTCATCTCTCTCCTGGGACTCATTCTTCTCTGGGCTCAGCTGCTCCGTTCTCCCCAGAAAGTCAGCTGTAGACTATCAGGCTCTCTCTCTTCCTGAGGCCTCTGCTGTGTCTATGGAGCCGTTTCTATTCCTCTGTGTTCTTCTCCTGTGTGTTTACTTCCCGGGTCTCCAGTATCCAAAACTCCACCTAACTCCTCTGCTGTGTAGTTTTCTCTCAAAGGGGCGGGTACTCAATGGCCTACTGACGTGGCCCAATCAAAGCCTTAATCATTATTTAATCAAGTAAAAGTGAAACCTCTAAATTTAATACAATCTAATACACCCAGAGGAACAGACCAGTTTACAAACATAATCCAACATCTATTTTTGAAATTCATAAATAATACCAAACTGCTACAGGAGGGGAGTGCCCAATGGCCTGAGCCACATTCGTTCCCCAGGCCACATTTGCTCCCTGCGGGTTGTGGCGTCTGTTCATTTAGGCATCTGCTTGTTGCTGCCAGGTGGGCGCCTAGCTCGCTGCGGTGGGGTGCCGTGTCTAGCTTGTTGTGTCAGGTGCAGGTGTCTGCTAGTCTTCTTTAGGAGGCACAGGGACCCGAACCCAGGACCTCCCATGTGGTAGGTGGGCACCCATCTGGTTGAGCTACATCCGCTTCCCCAAGATGGGGATTTTTTGGTCAAGATGATCTCTAATATGCCTTCCAGCTTCAATATTCAGTTTCCATGAAAACTTCTTCCCTTTGGACCTGCTAACAGGTCCGGAATGCCCTTGTTACTTCTCTGACAATAAGAAATTATTTGCATCATGTATTCTCTTTAGTCAGTAACTTCAGTTGATCAGATGTGAGTTGCCAGGACTTGTGTCCATAGGAACCCCTGGCAATGAAGGGTGCTGGAGGAGGACAATATCTCAGCAGAGAATCTCTGGGTCCTGGCTGTCAGAGCCCAGCCAAGCATGACACCAGCCTTGTGTATCAGTCTGTTTCTGAATGAACAATCAATGGCACAGAGGAAGCCTTGAATTGGCAATGGCAGGCAATGGCAGCTCTGGCTGCTGCTGCTTTCACAGTTCCTGGTTGATCTGACCCTTGTCTGATTTGAAAGTCGTACTGCTCTCTGAATCATCCACAAGGAGCAGCACAAAGCTCTGCAGTAACACTTGTTGTGAACAAAAGTGGGGCAGGAAGATGGCCTTGTCGGATGCTGGCAGTTACAGAAAAGGTGTCCGGTGTCTCTCTTTCATCCATGAAGGATGCATATGAACTTCTTGGAAGGGTCAGTTCTCTCCAAGATTTCTAACACACCTGAGAGGTTAATAGTCAATTGCTTTGATTGAATACAGGATGCACCTCTGCTGGTGTCTTCGGCTTTTCTTAGTTATGAAAAGGGAAGTACAGTTTGTTGGCCTGTGTCAAAGCCGCACAGACATTCAAGTCAGATGCCTGCCTGCCTGGTAAGTCAGCGAATCTTCAGAGCATGTGTTGTGCTGCAGCCGTCCTTGCGTGGATGAAACACAGGTCGATGCGTGTGAATGGCTGTACTCAGGGCTAATCACCAGACCGTCTACTCTTCCAGGTCTTTTATACATTCGCCAACATAAAGTAGAATGAACAGCGTTTTTTATTCTCTCATCAGCCGTCAGTGGCTTCCTGTCATCAACAAAGTAAAGAACTCCCTACTAAAGCGTTCAATGCCCTTTAAGTCAAGTTCCAACTTCCCTTTCCAATTACTCTAAATTGGTTTACTCATTGATCTCTAAAGACAATGTGACGTTTCCTGTTTCTGTGGCTTTTTTCTCCTGCTGATCCTAAGTTGCAGTATCCTGTTCCCTATTTGCCAGCTACTGAAATTTTACTTATTCTGCCCAATTAAAATGTACCTTTTGGGGAGGCCATAAAGAGCAGGGAAGGAGGCAGACCTGGGTGTGAACCCCAGCCGGCCCATCTCTGGTTGTGAGGCTTTGAGCAGGTTATCTGTTACTTTATAAAAGGGATTGAACCTTATCTTTCTTATAGGATTGCTCTAAGGATTAAATGTGATAATGCTTGTGAAGTTGCTCAACTCAGTGTGGGCACACAGTGAGCACCTAAGAGAGCAAGTATTATGGAACCTCAATAAAATTTACCATGATTATATTTCTATCACAGCACAAGATGCATTCTTCAAAGAGAACTTTTTACATGCATGTGTCTCACATTAGATTTCTGAAATTCCCTTAGAGAGAAGGACTATGACTTGTTCATCTTTCTTTCACTATGCCTTAGGCTGTGTGTATTATATAATAAAAGTTCAATAGCAACTGCTGTAAGGTGCTTGCAATAGATAAGTCAGCTCTGAACATTCCAGTTGACATTTGGCACTGTGCCATCGGCACTGAAAACATCTTTCTCTTTGGGTGCATATTCACCTGCAGTTTTCTCGCAGAGTAATGAGGAACAAGAACCTGTTTAAGAATGCCTTTCTTCCTCCTTTTGCATAGGGAGAGGACAGGTCTGTTGAGGGCGGCGCCAACATCTAAGAATAGCAGCACTGGTAGTTACGGTTAGCTTGATTCCTAAGGGTGGCTTAACCTAATGTTTCCTTTATAAAAACTGAGAAACTAGGTGCCCCTGCAAGACATATTTCCTCTAGTCAGTATTTGGTTGCTTATTGGTTGCTTATTTTTGGCATGCAGTGTTAGAAGAAGGAGAGAGAAACAGAGAAAGAGAGATTAAGAGAGGAAGACAGAGACATATATATATATATGACATATATATATATATTTATTTATTTATTTTACCGGGGCCAGGGATTGAACCCAGGACCTCATAAGTGGGAAGCCAACACTCAACAACTGACCACACTGGCTCCCCTGAGTTGTTTTTTTCATTTGTTTGCTTGTTGTTTGTCTTTGTTTTTAGAAGGCACTGGGAACTGAAGCTGGGACCTCCCATGTGGGAAGCAAGCGCTCAACCACTTGAACCACCTCAGCTCCCCCTATTTTGATTTTGAGATTGATATTTTCTTGCCTTGCTCACTGAAACCCACTCTTAGAGAGAGTGTAAGTTCTCAGACTATAGGAGTTCTCCAAGAAGATTGAAGGGTGTGGGTTCAATATCTGATCTCTTGAAAGGCAGAGTTCAATCTCACACACACACACACACATACGCACATACACCCCTTCCAAAAAACACAGAGGAGATGTGTTCACATTCAGTCATAAATGGAAATGGATGGAAACTCTTGTCACAGTGACCATAGGGACTGTGTCCTGGGACTCAGTGGCTTGGCAGCCCAGACCTGCTGTTCCCATGGGAGCTCAGAGCTCACAGGCTCTGAGGTATCAGGGACCACAGAGGATTGTCTGATCTCCTAAGAGAGAACCTCAGCCACCATGCTGATGGGAACACTTTTCTAGGAGTGACAATGGTATAGGAAAGGGGAGAGATGTGATGAAGGAAAAATTACCAGAGTCTAGATTACGGATGCTGTCATTATTGATAGGTAGCAAGAAAAAAAGGAAGAATAAAGACGAGTCAGAGTGAGAGAATGTTGAAATCTCTGACAGAAATAGGACATTCAGGAAGGTCAATAGTTCTGTGGAAAAAGATTTTTGGTTTTATATGGGTTGAGTTAAGGTGACTCAACTAGGTAGGGATTTCTAGTAGTGGAAAGTCCTTTAAACCTGACAGGAGTGAGGTCAAGAAATACAGGTTTTTAAATTATTTGCTTAGAAGCCATAGTTCAAGCTTTGATAGTGATGGGATTCTTGAGAGTAGGAATGGTCAATGCAAAGGATAAAGGAAAAGAGAGCAAATGTGTGGTCAGTGCCCTAAGACTGTCACAGGAACTGGGGAAAAAGGCTTCCAGAAAGATGGGGTTGCAAATTAAGTCAGTCACTCCAGAAAGGGGAAAAAAATGGGGACCCATATCAGAGTGTTATAATTAGAGTTAGGCGGCCATGAGAAAACTTTAAACCAGCCAAAGAAAAGGTAATAGAGGAGCCCAAATATGATTTACCCATCACTCTTTCTCCACTGTCCAAAGAAAACCAGAATATCAGCAGCAAGGGGTCTATCATAACTCATGAGACCACCATCCTTCCCTGGATGCACAATCAATATGGAACCCTGTAGGATCTAAAGCAGTGGTTTTCAGTTTGTCTGAATATTAGAATCACCCCGGGAATGATTCGAATAAAAATTCTTGAGGCTCAGGCATCACTCCAGATTCCTAGAGAATTTGGTCCTCGACACCCTGAAACTGGCAGACATGCAGAGCTGTCAGAGAAGGCCCCTGCTGCTTCTACAAATACCCCTCCCCATCAATCCATTTACCAAAGGGGATTAGAGTAGGCAAACAGTCCGGTAAACCATTTCTAATAGCCAGCACTGAAGATACAACCATGGCTGTTCCCAGCTGCACACATCATTCTCCCTCACAGCAGGGGTTGACAGTTCACACTGGGAATTTTGAGTGCTCCTTTCCTGACCTTCCTCATCTTTCCATTTCCAAAGGGTACTAGAGTAGGTAAAAAAGCATTTGCCAGGTTAAAAGCCACATGCAGGTGCTCTATCAAACAAAAGCACTTCTGGAGCAGCAGTTGCAATTGGAGTCATTACCTGATTAAGTTTACAAAAACCCATTGTCATTCTCCAAGACACAATTGTCTTCTTTTTTTTTTTTTTTAATTAGAGAAGTTGTAGGTTTACAGAAAAATAATACATAAAATACAGAGTTTCCATATACCACCTTATTATTAACACCTTGCAAATGTGGTACATTTGTTACAATTCATGAAAGGACATTTTATAATTGTACTATTAACTATATTCCATCATTTACAATAGAATTCACTGTGTTGTACGGTCCTATGTTGTTTTTTAAAAAATTTTATTCTAGTAATATATAACATATATACAACCTAAAATTTCCCCTTTTCATAAACCATTGGAGTAGAATAGAGAACTCATAAATAGACTCTACATATATGGAAACATAAAGTTGACACTACAAAACAATCGATGGCCTGTTTAGCACATGGTGCTGGGAAAACTGATTTACTCTATGGAGAAAAGAAATTTGCACCAATATCTAATATCAAATATAAAGGTGGACCCTAAATAATTTAAAGATCCTACTTTAAAATTAAGAGGAGATAACCTAGGAGGATATAATTTTGTGACCTTCAAAAGGGGAAAGACTTAAATAATATTCCAAAAGCACAAATTAAAAGAAAAAAATTGTTTGATTACATAAACATAGTTTCAGTAAAGGAAACTATGGACAAAATTAATAGATGATAGAGTGGGATGTGATGTTTGTAAAGTCTCAAACACCAAGATACTTATTTAGAAAAGGTAGGAGCTCCTGTATATCAACAAAGAAAAGCTAGAAATTCTATGAACAAAATAGGCAAAGGATATAAAACAGTTATTTCACAGAACAGGAAACCCAAAAGATGAACAAGCACATACAAAGATGCTTACACTTACTGATACTTAGAAAGATGGAAATAAAAACACCAGTGAGATCTCTCCTTATCCCTATCTGATTGCAAATCTTAGCTGGGAGTGACTATGGCTCAAGCAGTTGAGCACCTGCTTCCCACATGGGAGGTACCAGGTTTGGTTCCCGGTGCCACCTAAAAAACAAACAAACAAACAAACAAACAAAAAACCAAAACCAAAACCAAAAAGCCCCACAAACAACAAGCAAAACAAAAGAAAAAACCCAACTCAGAGTAGCTGATGTGGCTCAGTGGTTGAGCACCAGCTTCCCACATACTAGGTCCCAGGTACAATCCCTACCCCCCAGTACCTCAAAACAAAGCAAACAAAACAAAAAACCCAAACAAACAAACAATAACTAGAAAGCTGAATAATGCCAAGGGTTGACTGGGATGTGGGGATGTTCAGGCACCATTGGTGCAGTCGAAAAGGGCAAGAACTTGAGGAGAGCACCTGGCATTATTTGTGCCATTAATTCCACTCCTGGGTATGTGTCCAGAGAAATCATCACACAGGTCCATGAGGGGACATGAAATAGGTGTATCAGTGTTTGCAGGAGCAGCAAGCTGGGGGTAAGGACATTGTGGTGGAATAATGCGCAGAAGTTAGAAGCAAGGTACTAAACATACACACAACCAAGTAGAGAGATTAAAAAAAATAGTGCTGAGTGGAAAATAGCATATGTAAATTAAAAATTTAGGCTCACAGAAAATAATTCATATAAATGAAAGAAACACACCAAGTGCATTAGAATGATTAGGAGGCCAGGGAATAGGAACCACAATGAAAGAGAAAAAGAATAGAAACCACAATGAAAGAGAAAAACAAATAAAGACAACTAGGCATGGGCCATCAGTGGAGTGAACAACAAACTGAGGTTTGATTAACTCTGCAGCTGAGGTTAAAACATAAAGAAGAAAAACAAAACAAAGGGGAGCATTAAGAAGAGAAAATATAACATGGAATACAAAGAAAATGGAAAGAAACTTATAAAATGGAAAGAATTTCAAACTCCATACAAAACCCTAACAAATATACATTATATGCAAGGGACGAATCTAAAAGAAAGTGGCTCAGATAAGTTAAAAGCCAAAGAATGGGCAAAGACATAACAAGGCAAAAAGCACTGAATGAAAAAAAGTGGAAAAGGCTCAAGCTCTCATAAATCTTGGCCCTAATTAGCATGGTGTCAAAATATATCAAAATATGTGACACATGGACTGCAGGAGATAGAAGGAGAAATAAACTTAAGCACAATGACAATAAGAAATCACATCTGTAGACACACAGCTCATCAAGTAGATAAAAAATAAGGATGCAAATGATTTGAATAATATAATTAATAAGGAGTTCCTAATAGATACATATTAAACTGTAGACCTTGGTAATGGAGAATTTACTTCCTTTTAAGTACTCATGGAACAGCTACAAAAATTGACTATATTTTAGGTCACAAAGAAAACCTTTAAGTATTAGAATGCAATAAAATTATTAAAAAAAATAACAAAATTAGGAAAAAATTCTACCACCTGGGAATTAAAAGAACTCTTAATCGACTTTAAGGTCAAAGAAGAAAATAAAGCTGATATTGTGAACTATAAAATAAAGATAATCAAAATACTATATACCAAACCCGGAGGGATATGACTAAAACTGCTTTCAGGGGGAATTCATTAACTACTTGGAAAGAGTCCCAATGAGGAAGAATGGATGTAAACGAACTAGGTATTCGTCCTCAGGAAGAGGACAACAAAACCAAATAAGATAAAAAATAGTTATTAATGAGTAATAAAACAAACAAACAAAAAAACCTTAATAGCATGTATGAATAATCCAAAAGTTTCCTATGAAAAATAAAATAAATTCACCATTGAATAGCCTAATCAGGAAAGAAGAGAGAAAGAATAAATATACAACATTTACCATATGAAAGAGGGTATAATCACGGATCGAGTGACATTAAAAAAACAAAAGAAAGTCTTTTTTAAAAATCTCCAGGTAAATAAATTTGAAAACTTGAACTAATGGATAATTTCCTAGGAAAATACAAATTATCAACTATTATTTAAGAAGACAGTTAACTTAAAAGAACAATAGTCATGAAAACAAATGGAGAAAATTGCCAGAGAGTCACATCTGCAAACATTTCAGGCCAGATGGTTTCACAGTGACTTTTCAAACAGTTAAGAAGAAGATAGATTTAGTATTTAAATTGTTTTGAACATAGAGAAAGAAACCTTCCAAAATAATAAGAAAACCAGCACAGCATTGATATAAAAGCTTTTCAAAGAAGTAATAAAAACTGCAGACAAATCTCCATTGTTAGTATATATGCAAAAGCCCAGCATAAGATATTATCAAATAAGATTCATCAGGATATTAATATACATCATGACCAGGCAGGGTTGCAAGAAATACTCCTTGTTAGGAGATCTGTTGCTGTAATTCACCATATTAAGTTAAAGGGGAACAAAAACGGCACCAGAAAGATGTTTTAAAATACAAAATCAATTTCTGATTAAACATAAAATAAAATAAAATTCTTATTAATTTTGAGAAAATAGATAAGTTCTTCGTGTCATAAATACATCTCTTAAATTAAAAGCCGGCATCATGATTATGATGAAACTCAGAAAACATTCCCATTAAATCTGGAAACAAAGCAAGTGTACCTATTATAATCACAGTTAGTTAACATTATTCTGAAAAGACTAGGCAATGTATTTTGGAAGAGAAAGTATGAGGTCAAAATATTAGTAGATGGAAGGAGAATTATTTTATCCGCAAATATGATTGCATACCTAGAAAACTCAAGAGAATTAACTGAAAATATTAGAAATGATAAGTGAACTTTGTGACATAGCTGGGTTCAAAATCAATATGAAACGGGAAGCGGCTGTGGCTCAACTGGTTGGGTTCCCGTTTACCATATGGGAGGCCCTGGGTTCGATTCCTGGGGCCTCCTGGTGAAGGCAAGCCGGCCTGTGCGGCGCATTGAGCTGGCGCAGCAGGATGACCCAACAAAGGGAGACAAGCAGACACAGAAAAACGCAAAGCAAGTGGACATAGAGAGCACAAGCAGCAGGGGGGGAAACATATAAATAAAAATAAATCTTAAAAAAAAATAAAAAAATCAATATGTAGGGAGTCCACCATATGGGAGGCCCTGGGTTCGGTTCCCAGGGCCTAGGGCAAACTGGCCCGTGCCTGTGGAGAGCTGACAGCCTGCTCCCATGGAGAGCTGGTGCAGCAAGATGACGCAACAAAGGGAGACCTACAGACACAGAAGAAATGTGCCGAGAATGGTCACAGAGAGCAGACAGCAAGCACAAGTGACAAGGGGAGGGGTAATAAATAAAAAAAACAGAAAAAATAAAATAAAAAAACAAAATCAATGGGTAAAACTCAAAATTTAACCTATATAGTAAAACAAACATCTAGGAAATATAAGGGAGTAAAAATTCTATACAATAGTTTCAATAGTATAAAGAGTCTGAAAATAAAATGAACAAGAAGTGGATAGAAGTTATGTGAGGAAAATTAAAAAAACTCCACTGAAGGATCTAAACAAAGACAAAATAAGTGGAACAATAGATCTTGTACTTGGATTAGAGGATTACACAGTGTAAAAATGTAATTTTCTTGTATTAATTAATGATTTCAATACAATCCCAATTAAAATATTAAAATAGTTTTTGAAGCATCACTAACAATGTAAAGAGCTAATGCACATAACCTGGCACATAATATGTATTCAATAAATTACCTAGCAATATAGTTACCTAATCTGGAATATATATATTTGTGTGTGTGTGTGTCTGTATGCATATTTTTTTCAGTTTCAAGATTTAGTTTCAGTTAAAAAAATTCTAAAAGAAGCCACTTACTCAAACATTTTTTGGACTTAGATAGTACTGACATTTTGGGGG
>JAQZBX010012117.1:0-41696 GCA_029593785.1 Cabassous unicinctus | reverse complement strand
CCCCTCATTGTTTACACTTGCTGTGTCTGTTCATCTTCTTTGTTTCTTTAGGAGGCACCTGGATCCAAACCTGGGACCTCCGATGTAGGAGGGAGGCACCTAATCGCTTAAGCCACCTCCATTCCCTGCTTTGTTGTATCTCTCCTTAATTTTTTCATTTCTCTTGTTGTGTCATCTTGTCATGTCACCTCACTGTACCTGCCTGTTGCAGTAGCTCACTGTCCTGCTTGTCCTCTTTAGGAGGCATTGGGAACCCCTGCTCCCTGCTTTGTTGTGTCTCTCATTATGCCTTTCTTCTTGTGTCTCTTGTTGTGTCAACTTGCCACACCTGCCCATCGCACCAGCTTGCTGTCTTCTTTAGGAGGCACCAAGAACTGAGCCGCAGACCTCCCATGTGGTAGGCGGGAACCCAATTGCTTCAGCCACATCTGCTTCCCAACAGCTTTGCTTTTAAAATGTATTTCAGGGAAGTGTATGTAGCTCAAATGCTTGGGCATCCGTCTACCATATGGAAGGACCCGGGTTCGATCCCTGGGACCTCCTGGTAAAATAAAAAGGTGAGCAGATGCAGCGAGCCAGGCCCCCACTGCAAGCCACGTAGCAAGATGATGACGCAACCCCAAAGAGAGATGCAGGGGATAGCCAAGGTGAGATGCACCAGAAACCAGGAGCTGAGGTGGCGCAAGTGACAGGGTGCCTCTCTCCCACATTGGAGGTCCCTAGGATCGAATCCCAGTGAAGCCAGGAGGAGAAAAATAAGAAGAGAAGGCAAGAAACAGACACAGAAGATCACCCAGCGAATGGACACAGACAGCAAGGGGGGGTGGGAAGGGGGGGAGGGAACTCATAGAACTGTACACCAAAAAGAAAGAATAAAGTCAATTAAAAGAAAAGTGTATTTCATCCAGTACAAGTATTGCTACTCTGGCTTTTTTTTTTTTGGTTACTGCAGGCATGGAATCTTTTTTCAGTCTTTCACTTTCAATCTATTTGTATCCCTGGATCTAAAGTGAGTCTCTTGCAGACAGCCTATAGATGGCTCATATTTTCTTATCCATTCTGCTAGTCTGTAACTTTTGATTGGGGAGTTTAATCCATTAACATTCAGTGTTATTACTGTAAAGGAAATTCTTATTCCACCCATTTTGACATTTGTGTTTTATCTGTCATATCTTATTTTCACTACTCTTTTTTACCCTTTTAGTTACTTTTACTGTTATAATCTTCATTTCTAGACTCTCTTCCAAGCTTCTCTCCTATCTTTTCTTTTCAGGCTGTAGCACTCCCTTTAGTATTTCCTGCAAAGCCAGTTTCTTTGTTACACACTCTCTCAGTTTCTGTTTATCTTTGAATATTCTAAACTAGCCCTTATTTTTGAAAAACAGTCTTGCCAGATATCTGATTCTTGGCTGGTAGTTTTTCTCTTTCAGTATGTTAAATACATCATACCACCACCTTCTTGCCTCCATGGTTTCTGATGGGAAATCAGCACATAATCTTATTGGCCATCTCTTATATGTGATGAATCACTTTTCTCTTACTGCTGTCAGGATTCTCTCTTTATCTTTGGCATTTAATATTCTGATTAGTATGTGTCTCGGAATAGGTCTGTTCATATTTTTTCAGATGGGAGTATGTTGTACTTCTTGGACATGGATATCTGTGTCCTTCAATAGGGCTGGGAAATTTGCTACCATTATTTCCTCAAATATTCCTTCCTCCCCTGTTCCCTTTTCTCCTCTTTCTAGGATACCCATTACACGTATGTTTGCACCGCTCTTGCTGTCATTTAGTTCCCTGAGACAGTTTATTTTTTCCATAATTTACTTTATCTGTTCTTTTGTATGCTCACTTTCAGAGGCTCTGTCTTCAAGCTCACTGATCCTTTCTTCTGCCTCTTAAAATCTGCTGTTTTATGCCTCCAGTGTATTTTTAATTTCATTTATTGTCCCTTTCATTCCCATTTAGTCTGCTATTTTTCTATGTATGATTTCAAATTCTCCTTTATGCTCATCCAGTGTTTTCTTAATACCCTTAATCTCTTTAGCCATCTCATTGAATTTATTAAGGAGATTTGTTCGAACATCTGTGATTAGTTATCCCAACTCCTTTATGTCATCTGGAGGATTAGATTCTTTCTTTCACTGGGCCATATCTTCCTGTTTCTTGTATGGATTATAATTTTGTATGTGTCTTGGCATCTGATTTACTAGATATATTTATTCTGGATGTAGTTTCTCTCTTTAGTCTTGGGATTTCTATTTGATTTACTTTGTGCTACAGCCTTTCTTTGATACTTAGTTCAATTTGATTTGGAACTTCACAGTGGCTCCTGTTTTGCCAATCTGAATTTTTCTTCTCATTTTCATGGTTCTTGCCCTTTCTGCCTTGGTGGTTGTGGAATAGGAGCCAAGGATGTGGTTGATACTGTAAGCCATGGATGCTGAACCTGCCTGCATTGTCTCAGGATCTTATGAAGTTTTCCCCAACTTTATCCCCTGCCGGGGGTAGGGACAGACCTGCCTCCATATGCAGTAATTCAAACTGTGCAGGCAAAGACTGTCTGCAGTTGCCTGGAGAGACTGATGAAGCTCCAAGCACCTTCCTCCCCTGCTCTGGGTGGGGATGGATCTGAAGATGTGGGCTGCAATTTAAGCCATGCTGGTCAAAACTGACCACAGTTTCCTAGATAGACTGACAAAGCACCAGCCGCCCTACATTCCTGCATGGGTGGAGCCACAAGTGTGCATAAAAATCCTGTCTGTGCAGCTAAAAGCGACTGCAGTTTTCCAGATAGGCTGATGATGCACTGCCCCTCCTCTTTCTAATCAGGAGCTGTGATGGAGCTACAAATGTGCCCAACAGTCTAGTCTATGTGGGCCAAAAATGGCTTCAGTTGTCTCGGTAGGCTGATGAAGCACTGACCCTCCTCCTGCCTTGTGAGAGGTGGGGATGGCGCCACTGGTGTGCCTACTAATCTAGTCCATGTAGGCTGAAAGTGACTGTAGTTCCCCAGTGAGCCTGGAGAAACACCCTCCCACCTCCTGTCCTCAGGGCTGTGGGGTGGAGATGGAGCCACAGGTGTCCAACGATCTATTCCGTGTAGTTCGAAAGTGCCCTTAGTTGCCTGGAAAGCCTGAGGAAACACTGCCCTCTCTCCTATCCTATTTGGTGCTGGGATCTAGCCACATAGGTGCCCAATAATCTAGTCCTTGTGGGGTAAAAGCAATTACAGTTGCCCAGAGATGCTGGTACTGGTCCTCCCAGCTTCCTCCCTGCCAGAGGCAGGGCTGGAGCCTAGGCTAGGGCAGCAATCTGACCTGGGTGGAAGGAAGTTGGTCTCTACCTTCACTGTGATTTTCAATCAGCTCTGCTTCCCTTCATGCTGGGGGCAGAGTTAAAATGGAGGCTACTAGCCTCTTTTGACTTGGACAGATTCAAACTTTAGCTGTTCCTAGAATTTAGGCAGCAGAATTTACTAATCAGTAGCTGATATCAGTGCCAGGCTGTCTCTTGCTCCCCCATTTTTGGGAAACGGAGCTTCCAAATCCAGCCAGGAAATAGCTCCCAAGGCATCTTGCACCACCCACAGGGGATGATGGGCACCAGCCTCCATGGCGTGGAGTACTCTACTCATGAATTCTCACTGCAGATGGGGATTCTCCTCCTTCCATTCTTCCAAGGATGTTGCAAGAATCTCTTCTCATCTCCCATTCATTCTTGAGACCTTGGCATCTTGTATGTGTCTGGCTTCAGTGTACCTGCCTTTGGTGGCCCACACACTCTTCTCAAGACTTTGATAAGATGAACACAACTTTTGCAGGCAGGACCCTGAGAGAGAGGGGTGCCGTGAGTGGTTGATGTCAAGCATGATTGGGCTTGGGTAGCTCAACTTGCAGGTGGGGAGCATTCAAGCAGAGCCCCTCCTAACTGTTTTTGACTTAAAGCCTATCTTATTTAATATTAGTATAGCTACTCTAGCTCTCTTTTTCTTGCTATTTGCATCATATATTTTTACCATCCTTTCCCTTTCAGTCTTTGAATATAAGTAATTAAGGTCATGCTTTTTTATCCATTCTTCCAGTCTTTGCTTTTTGAATGGAGATTTTAATCCATTTACTTTTTTTAAAAATTCAATTTATTCAAAATTATAAAAAATACAAAACTACAACAGCAGAAAGATCAGTGTCTGCCTGTGGTTAGGGCTGAGGGTGTGTGTGATCAGAAGTAAAATGATTCAAGGGAACTTTTAAAGATAGGAGAACTATTCTATATCTTCAATGTGTTTTATCCCACATGACTTTATACAATTAACAAAACATCAAGCTGTACACTTAAAATTAGTAAATATCTTTGCATATAAATTATTTTGATAACATTAAAAATTCATTTAAATTTTTGAATTTTTGTTTTTACCAACTAATATTTTGTATGATTTTCTACAATATTCCCAATCTAATAACTAAATCCATAATTGTTATTCCAATAATCCAGCTCTTCTTCTATTAAATTTATTATTATAAAATATATCTCTCATTATTTATGATATGGCTCTACATCAAGTCTATTTACTTATTTTTTAAATGTATTTATTTTAAAGAAACTTTAGATTACATAATCCATTTACTTTAAAAATAACTACGTATAATGCATGGGCTTTCTTCTGCCATTTTGCTACATGATCTTTGTACATCTTATACCTTTTTTGTCCCTCAATATTCTGTTAATGCTTACTACCATATTTATTTGATTTTTTTCTGTATTTTCCCCTTTTGAGACCTTTCTCATTTCTTTCTGCATATATTTTTCATACATTTTATTGGTAGTCACCAGGAGGCTAAAATTTAACATCCCTTATATATAACAATCATATTTGATTTGATGCCAACTTAACTCCAATAGTGTACAACTACCCTTTTCCTATAACCCTCTGTTTCTCCTCCTTTTTGATGTACTTGTTATAAATTATATCTTTATATATTGTATTTCTCAAACCATAGATTTATCATTACTATTATGCATTTGCATTTTTGAACCTGTAAGAAGTAAAGAGCGGAATTATATACTAAAAAATACAATAATACTGACATTTCTAGTTACCCATATGGTTACTTTCCAGAGGTCATTATTTCTTTCTGTCACTTTCATCCACTATCTAGTGTCCTTTCCTTTCAGTCTGAAGTACTCCCTGTAGCATTGCCTCTAGGACACATTTAAGGGTGATAATCTCCCTCAGCTTTTGTTTGAGAATGTCTCAATTTCTCCCTCATTTTTAATATATATATATTTTTTTATTAGAGAAGTTGTGAGCTTACAAAACAATCATGCATATGTGCAGAATTCCCATACATCACGCCTCCACCAACACCTTAAATTGTTGTGGAACATTTGTTACAGATTATGAAAGAACACCATAAGATTATGACCACTAACTATGGCCCATATCTTACATTTGGTATATTTTTTCCTATATTCCCTATTATTAATACCATGTATTAGTATTGTTCATTTGTAATAGTTAATGAGAGAACACTTTCATATTTGTACTGTTAACCACAGTCCATCTTCCACCACATGTTTCTCTGTGTTTTACAGTACCATGCCTTGTACAATCTATCCAAAATGTATACTCAGTGGCTCTCACTTTCATCACAGAGTTGTACAGTCATCATCCCAGTAAACCTTTAAACATTTTCCTTAGTACAAATGAAAAAATTCCATACTCTCCATTATTGGCCCTTAGTGTTGATATAGTACCTGCTTTGACATCGATACAAGAATATTACAATATTGCTGTTAATTTATAGTCCATAAGTTACATTAATTGTATTTTTCCCATGCAATACCATATTCTTATACCTTGTAATAGTGACGTTCATTTATTCTAGTTCATAGAAAACGTTCTTGCATTTGTACTATTAACTGCAATCCTCATCCACTTCCATTTCCCTCATTTTTTAAAGACAGTCTCATTAGATATAAAATTCTTGATTGGCAATTGTTTTCTTTCAGCATTTTATTTATTTCATGCCCCTGCTTTCTTGCCTCCATGGTTTTTTATGAGAAATTGGCACTCCCTTGTAGATAACGTGTTTCTTTTCTCTTGGAGCTTGTCATTTCCTTTTGATAATTTGGCTACTATGTGTCTGGGCATATTTTTTCTCTTCAATTTTATCCCTTTGGGGGTTTGTTGGGATTCTTTGATGTGTATATTCACATCTTTTGCTATGTTTGGGAAGTTTTCTGCAATTATTCCTTTGAATATTCTTTCTCCCCTTTTTTTCTCCTTTTGGGACTCCCATAATGTGTACATTGGTATGTTTGTTTGTTTCCCACAGGTCTCTTAGGGTATTTTTGCTTTTTCTAATTCTTCTTTCTTTTTGCTCTTCACCTTGATTCATTTCAATGATCTTATCTTTGTGTTCACTGATTCTTTCTTCTGCCAGCTCCAGTCTGTTGTTGAAACCTTATAGGGAATTTTTTATTTCAGTTATTATGGTCTTCAATTCCAGTAATTCTGTTTGGTTCTTTTTAAATGTTGTTTTTTTTTTTTCTTTTTCTTTTTATTGAGATTCTCATATTGTTCTTCCATTGTTTTCCTTATATCCTTCAGTTCTTTCTCTGTATTGTCCTTCATGTCCTTGATCATATTAAGGATCATTTATTTAAAGTTTTTGTCCCATATGGCCACAGTCTGGTCTTTTTCATTGATGTTGTCTAGATTTTTATCTTCCCCCTTTGAATAGGCCATCAGTCCCTATTGCTTTGTTGCATACTGTAGATTTTAATATTCAAAGTGCTAACTCTCGGATTTAGTCCCTGTTTCTTGAATTTGTATCCAGATGGCATTATGACAGAGATTTCCTTGAGCGCAAAAAACACCTTTCACATTCTTTGCAAACTGGCTTTGCATTGGCCTGTTCTCTCCTTCAGATTTCAGCCCTCTTATCAAGAAGATAAGCCCAATGTGAATGCCAAGTGCTGGATTCTCCCTGCCTTTTCTGAGCCTATGTCTTGTCCTGGGCCTGCGCTTGTTAGTGGCCTTAGGAGATCCCTTGTTTACAGGAATTTGAATGCCTCCTCTATTACCTATGGTATAGACTTTCTCCCTCTCCTGGATGCTCTATTGTATGACTTAAAACAAGTAATCCCTTGTCCCAGGCTGTTTGACTTAATTATTTCTTACACCTGTTTAATTACCCCAAGTTACTTTTGCCTAGATGGTAAATTCTGGGGGTGGTTGGGGGCTAGCAGAAGGAAGTTTCCTAGGTCAATCTTTCCCAACCTGAACAAGGCCAGGGAGTCACATTGGGAGCACAAGCTGACTCCACACATTCCATGATATTGGGGATGGATTGGGAGAGGGGCCAGCAAGGGTGCCAGGAGAGTCTCCTCTCTTGATTTTGCACTTGCCCATTTAATGCAGCCCTTTAACTGTTTTCCATAGTTTTGAGGAAGTATACTGTCTTTTTGGCTCCTTTGCAGCTTTTGCCTGAGGTGGATTGAACAATGGCTCCACTCAGAGCTAGCCCCCAGTACCTGATCAAAATC
The DNA here is from genome assembly GCA_029593785.1 of Cabassous unicinctus. Lineage (NCBI taxonomy): Eukaryota > Metazoa > Chordata > Mammalia > Cingulata > Chlamyphoridae > Cabassous > Cabassous unicinctus. The sequence continues at coordinate 34,145 of JAQZBX010012117.1, read as the reverse complement.
AGTGATTGGAACACCCCCCCTCCCCCGCCCATTCTGAGGATGTAGGTCTTTTTATCCCACCATGTAGCAGAAGTTGGAGCTGTGGATCCCATGCTGCCTTCTGCAAGGCTGGAGCATGGGGGTAGTAGCCTCTGTACAGAGAGTGAAATTCACTGGCATTTACCATGATTTATCAGCCTCTTCCTCTCACTATTCCCTGGAAGCTCAACAGTGTTCTACTAGATTTCGGAATTTCAAAATTTTCAATTCAGACAGTTCCTGCCAGTTCAGTAGTTGTTCTGGTGGAGGGACTGATTCCTGGCACTTCCTACTCTGCCATTTTCCCACAATCTTCTAACTCATTTCTAAATATAACTATCTCAGGCCCTCCCTACATATTGTTTGAAACTTAAAGTAAGCTAACATTGGAAAAAAAAAAAGTTAGGACAACTAGATAAAGCCCTACAACTTGATTTTCAAATTACACATAACATATAAATGTATATATGTCCCTCCGAGAAATACTAATTAGTGATGTGAGACATACATCACACCCCTATTTAAGTGTGCCATTTAGGTTAAGCTTCACATGTTTGATAGGGACCCGAGGTTGCAAATTTGTAGTTCTATAGTTCAAATGCAGCTCACACAGTTGTCCTTATCTTAAACTTATTTCACACGAAGTATAAATTTGGGCCTCTCTTTAAAACATTGGAGAATCTGCTAACAATAGGTATGCATTCCCATTTGGCAGCAATAGGACGAGCCTGACTAGCTTCTGCCTCCTGCAAGTGGGGCATGTGTTTTCCAGTTGCTGCCTCCCCACCACTCACACAGTGAAAACATAGGCCTGAAAATCGGCTTATGTCATGCAAATAACCTCTCTGACTCCTGGAAGGCTCTTAGGCTTTAAAAGTTGCCTTTTAAAGTGTGGTAGATTTCAGAGAAGGGAGGTTGAAGGATTTTCAGAATGTATACAGTAGATTGTCCTTGAGATATTGGTGGGATTTATATAGTTGAAGAAGTGCTAGGAGGAAGGTCATTCCAGGCAGAAGTACAGCTCTAATGCTGAACCCCACCAGCGGTTGCTGATTTGTGAGATACATCCCCAGTAGTTTTTCTCTAATACTATGTAAATTGATTAAGGATGCAGATGATGTCTTTTCTTTAATTTGGAATGATTTAAGGTTAAGTCTCTGACTGCTTTGCAGCCTTGCAATCTGATATGTTTTTTGTGAAAGAAAAGAAAAAGTGGAGAAATTAGAGCTAGTAAATGCTAGGAGTTGGGTACAACTAAGGTTCCAGCAATGGCATACTGTCCAGTACTTGAATTCATCACTTAAAATAGTGTATGTATGTATGTGTAGAAGGGATAAATGTTCTGAACAACTGTGCCACCATAGCGGGGCTACTGACCGTTCAAAGAAAATAAGGTTGAGAAAAAAAGGCCACTATATATCTCCCAAAGGGCAGTAAAAGCTTCTCTTCTTAGTTGAGCCAGTACTTTTCAAAGGCAAAGTGCCTATAAAAAGAGTAAGAGGTGGTGAGTTTAACCAAGATACCTTCAAGGGCAGGTATTTTGTCACCATGCATGCTCAGAATCCTGCAGAATTTTCTAAACCATCCTCTGCTTCTACATGGGATTCCCCGTTAACATCACACTTAAAATATCTCAAAAAGCCACTTTTAAAATTAAACTTCAGTCTATGTGTAGTAATGTCTTTGTATTTGAAATCTGTTTTTATTGTTCAAGTTAACTAGTCTTTACCTATCAGTGACAGGGCTGAGGAAGGGGGCAGAGTATTTTGTTCTGTTTTGATATAGGAATGGAGAAGTTCTATTTTCTCAGCAAGACCAAATCCTCTGCATAGTCTGATGTTTCCTTGGTCTTCAGAAGGCCCATCATGAGGATTTATTTGTCTTAAGTTGAAAACAGATCTCCTTCCAAGGAAAGGCCCTTTTATTGATTCTCATATTTTCCTTTTGCTAGTAATGGCTTGTTGAGTTGCCTTTTATACAACCCCAAATCACTGTTTCTTTTTCTTGTAATCTTTTATTTATCCTGTTCAGAGGCCTTACATGTTTAAAAATAAATGTCCTATGGAAATTGTAATATATTCCTACTTTGTGAAGAGTTCAGAATGTGGAACTCTTAACAAATCACACACGTGGCTGCAAGGGGTCAGGTGAAGATCTAACTGCTCCCTCTTCCCTCTTCAACTTGCCTATCCTTTGTTGTTTGCATCTGTATCCTGTGAGTTCTTACAAATGGTGCGTTGGACTTTATTTCATCTAGGAGTTCCCTGAGAAAACTTTAAGCACTGAATTGGGGTTATACTCGCTGGAAGAATCAAGAAATTAATTTCCTTCAAGAGAAGAATGGCATGTTTGGCCAAACAGAATATTGGTGAATATAATAGAGCTCCTGATTGAAATTGGGTAGCTGATGTTTCTTTTACTTGGAGGATGTGAGATTATTGAATTCCAGATCCCTGTACAAATTAACACCCCAACAAACAGATCTGCCACCACTCTGCCAGCCATTTCCCTTTTTCTTTCTGTTCATTCTGGACAGGATGGTTCTGTCAACCACCAGAGGGCCGCATGCCTTTAGCCAGCTTTAAGTCAGGGAATAAAAGAATTAATGGATTGGATCTTAATCCATAACTCTCTAACTCTGCAGCTTTATTTTTTAATAGTTCATAAACTTCTTATTTTCCCTTTTAGCCTAGATTTCCTCTGTGATGAAGGGAAGATTGCCAGCTTTTGGCTCTGCCTCATAAAAGTGCTTTAAAGGACAATGCTGGGTTGTGTGAATGCCTGTAATTTACCCTCATATAATATTCCAGAACTCTCTCAGAGTATGCATCTGAATTTGTTTTAATATAAAGAACTGTGGGGTCAAAAAAAAACACTACTGCCAGATGAATTAAGTTTTGCATTCCTAAAGACCTGAAGGCCAATGTATATTGCTTCTCCTAGAGCTGTCAAAAGTAGTAGTATTGGTTGCGAATATTCTCGCTGTCCTGATTTTGTGATAATCAGAGTAGGCTAAACATTCGCTATATTAGAAACCATGCGTGTGTCCCCAGACCTAGTTTTTCTCTGTAGGTCTGGTTTTTGGAATGCTGGTGATAAACTAAGTCTGATTTATTATATGACCATCCTGTATGGGAAATGACTGTAACTCTAGGTATCTTTGGTCAACCTTAAGAGATATAGCAGGGGGACGAATGTGGTTCAAATGGTTGGGCGTCCGTCTCCCATATGGAGGGACCTGGGTTCGATCCCCGGGACCTCCCAGTAAAAATTTAAAAAAATGAAAAATATAGAAGGCTTGCGGGCCGCCAGGCCCCATGCTCGGGTGTGCCGCCAGGCCCACAAGTGGGTGAGCCCCCGAGGCCCTGCACTTAGGTGCGCCATCAGGCTCTGTGCGCAGCGGGTGTGCCATCAGGCCCTGCGAGCCACGCAGCAAGACGATGACGTAACAGGAGAGTGACACAAAGGAGAGCCAAGATGAGACGCACTGAAAAACCAGGAACTAAGGTGGCACAGGTGGTAGGACGCCTCTCTCCCACATCGGAGGTTCCAAGGATTGAATCCCAGTGAAGACAGGAGGAGAAGGAGGAGAAGAGAGGGCAGGAAATGGACACAGAGAGTTGCCCAGCAAATGGACACAAAAATAGCAATAACAGGGGGTGGGGGGTGGTAAAAATGGATAAAAGTAAATAAATAAATAAATCCTTTTAAAAAAAAGTAGAGGGGAGTAAGATACAGACTATAGTTAGTAATCCTTTGACAATGCTGTTTCATAATTTGTTAACAAATGGTTCACAACAATGCAGGGCGTTTGGGGGAGTGATATGTGGGAGCCGTGTATGGTGTTATGCATGCTTGTTTTGTAAGTTCACCATTTTACTGAATACTTATTGTTTATGTATGTTCATGTATGAATGATATACTTCAATAAATTGTTTTTAAAAAATGAAAAAAAAAAAAAAGTAGTAGTATTGGGAGCATGCCAGGAGCCTAACAGGAGACGCAGAGATCTTTGAAACTTTTAAAGTTTCAAACTTTTAAAAGTGACATAGTAGGGTTTGTAAGTTTTCAGGATAACTAAATTAAGTGTTTGTGTTTTAGAATTAAACTCTCTATGGGTTCTGTTTTGCCACCTTTCACCCTCTTCTGCATGATTGAATTGGGACATAAATCAGTAACTGGTTTCTCAGGGAGTTTAGTTTTGAGAAACATATTTTATAGGTCATAGGTGCATTAAACAAAGCTTCCTGACAGCAAAGAGACAGGAATGGGATTTTGAAAGAGGCATTTGCTATTAGGAGGAAAATGCTCTGAGTGGAATCTATCCAGAGTAGTAGGTTTGAATCATTGGCAAGGTGAAAGACAAGAAATTAGCCATTGCTGAGAACCTTGAGTGGAAGTCTCACTGGTCATCCCTAAGGTGTCCTTTTCAAACAGAAAGGGCTGACCTATTGGACCTAATCTCCCTGTGTTTCACTCCTGACCTATTGCCTCCCAATGGTTTCAGAGTTCAGTAGTGGTATTAGTTTCCTAGCTGGTTTCCTTATCTACAAACTATCCTCTTATCCCCTAGTACAGCATATGTCTTCCCTGATAAATCTTTCATAGCCCCATCTCTGATCATGTGTCCTCTGCTCCAAAGCTCCTGGTAGATCCTTGGTGCCCAAGAACCTATGCCAGTTTCTCAGCCTGGCACACAGGATCCCAGCAATCTAGTCACAGCTCGCTTCCTGGCATCAGTGTCCCCAGGATCCCTACATTCCATCAACTTACTCTTTCCTTGTTTTTAATCCCCAAACAGTCATGGTCCAAAATGATCTTTACACATTTGTATATATTTTTACACTACCTGAAATACCCACCTTCCTTTCTATCTGTCCCTTAACAGCCAGAGCCAATGCCTTTTCCTTGCACAGTAATTACAAAATTGGGCTTTGATATTCAAAATTCAGATCCTGGCTTTGCTGATTGCTATCTATGTGACCTTGAGCAATCACTTAACCTCTTTGAATCTCAGGTTCCTCATTTGTTAATGGTACAGGGTGGTTTAGGAAAGAACTAAAATAGTACTTGTTGTCATAAGCACTTGTTGAATGCTAGTTGCTGCTGTTGCTTCTATCACCCCAGCCAAAAGTGATCTTTACCTTCTTATTTTATATTGCCTTGTGCTATCTTTTATTTCAAAATATTGTGTCTTCACTAACTGCACACAGAGTTTGCACTCAGAGTTCCTTGAGGTTGGGCATCAAGTATTTTGTTTCCTTTATTCCTTCAGCAGTGTTTATTGGGCATGTTGTAAGTGTGCTAGGGGCTGGCGATACAAGAATGACAAAGACTTAGCCCCTGCCATTATGAAGCTTGTATGAGATCTAATTATCATTGAATGTCACCTGGGCTACAGTTGAGATAAGCTCATTGAGAGTCAGAGAAAGGACACCCGAATCAACTCAGAATTCAAGATGATGTTCTAAAGAAATAATACCTAAAAGAAGACCTAAAGAGTGGTAGGACTTAGCCAGGTGCAGGCAGGAAGGGGGTGGGTGAGGATGGAGGATGGGTTTTTCAGTGCAGAAGAACATGTTCACATATGCAAAGGGAAAGCAGAGCATGATAGTTTGGAAATTCAAGAAAAAAAATGGCTGTGATCTTGGTTTAGCAGGAGAACTAGTAGGAGATAAAATTAGAGAGAGAAGCAGAGGCAGATAACAAAGGACTTTGCCATTCTTTCTATCATTAATAGCATCTGTTACTAGTTAAAGTGCCATACATCCAGTAGGTTAAATCAGTGTGTTTCTAGTCTTTATAAATAGTAGAGGCCCATGATTCAGTGTCAGAGTATTGCTCTTAAGGGTCAGCAAGAAAACATAGTTTCAAAATACCTGAAATCCTTTGCTTGTGTGTCTTAGAAACTATGAAGGAGAGCTATATATCTAATCTCAAGCACATTTTTATTTTTTAATTTTAATAAACAAACACACAAACAACCCTTTGGCTCCTATCCACTTCCATATCTTTAACAATACTGATAACTCTTTCTTTAGCCTCATCCCCAAAGTACCACCAAACAGAAAATTTTCTCTCCTCCACCAGCTGATACCTATTTGTCCCCTTCTCATGTTCCCTCAGCACTTTATTATACAGTTAGCCTTAACTTCCTCCTACTCCTCCTCTCTGACTCTCTCCCTCTCCCCATTTTCACAAAAGTCCAAAATTAAAGATTGGCAGAAACCAAACTCTCCTCCGTGGCCACAGATAATAATGATTGTCTGAACCCATGTAAGGATTGAATGAACCAGTCAGTGGAAGAATCAAAGGGCTGCTGCTGACATTCTGAAGTCCTGTGTGTGGTGACTTAGGTCTATCTCGAAACTCATCCTTTTACTTTCAAGAGAAATTTGTTCATCCAGGGTTTCCCCCTTCTGTTATTTCTCCCAACCTTGAATCATAAACTTCTAGAAAGCATTGTGAATAATTTATATCCTTTTATTACTCATTGCTTAACTCCCTTTGGGTGAAATGAAGAGAAACATTTGTCTTTTGCTGCTTACTCTCCTGTGGACTGAGACCGTGTCAGCTTCAGGCGACAGCAAAGATTTATGACCACAGGAGCTGTCATTGTGGAACAGTTGATTGACCCATAGTTTTGATTAACCAAAAATATTTTTAAAAATATCTCTAGCAGTACTAATGACACTAGAGTAGAAATTCAACATTTCTTCAACTGTAATTTTTCTTTTCAATGCTCAATGGGGAGAATTTTCTTCCCTGACTATTTAATGAGTTTTCCTGTGGAGTCTTTCTCAGAATTTGTAAATTCAAATATAGAAGTATGATGACACAGAGCACATGGTGATACCCTATTGATACCCTGTTGCTGCGGATGAAGGATTATAGACATATTCAGATCCTGTTAGGTTTGGTCTTTCTAAATGTCTCTACCCAGAAGCACAGAACTAAGAATTACATACATCTGGCACCAGTCTTGCCTAAGTTGTTTCTCTATCATCTCCAGCACCATGCCATCCAAGTTCAAATTACCATCCTTCCTAGACTTCTCTAATCTAGAAGGTTAAGACCAACTGATATACTTGGATCCACTCTGCATAACCCCCTTTCCCAATCTAGTTTTTTTTTCCCAAACATGAATCTGATCATCACCTGCTACCACTGCACCCTGCTTTAAAATCTCTAAACCTCCGAATAGCTTTCCATTGCTCAATATCCTTGAATCCTTGAAGTGGCCCATAGGCCTTGCATTGTCCCCACCAACCTCTCCATCCTCATCACACTCTTGCATTCTCCACTCCCATTATAATGACCTTTATTCATTCACTTATTTTCACCCTGCTTGGTCCCTCTACAGGCCTTTACACATCTGATTTCCTCAGCTTGTAATGCTTTTACCCTGTTTCCAAAGCTCAGCTTAAGTGTTATTTCTTCTGAGATGACTTCTCTGCCAATGCCAACAATGAGTGTAGGTGCAATCTCTTTGGAACTCCTGGGAGGTTGTTCCACTCTGTTACTACTATGGAGAGTTGATTTCCTTTCCTGTTTTTGAGGGACTTGCCATGGATCCCCTATTAGGACGAAATTATGGGCATTTATTAGCAAGTTGTATACAAAGAAGCTTTGGTTGTTTCACTGATTCTTTCCAATTAGTTCCTCCACTTGACTTTGCTCTACCTAGGAAACATGATATATCTTATTTGGGAAAAGGTGTGCAATTCTTGGTAATATAGTGGTTAATTCTGAACATCACTTCCTATTTGCAAGGGAGAGAAGTAAATTGTTTGACCAGGGAAAATACATATTTTGTGTCTTGTCGGCTGCTTGGAAAGGCAAGAGAGGGGTATTTTCCCAGGCAATGAAAGAGTAGCTTTCTTGGTCTTGGGTCAGAACATCTGTCTGTGTCTCTGGGCATATGTGGTTTAAGGCCAAAACAAATAGCACCCCTTCCATGGTTTCTGACCCCAGGGTGATAAAAAGAACCTAAGCTAGTCCAGCTGCAACTGCTGGGAAAATCATTGTTCTCTCCAACCTTCTGGGAACCCAAATAATTAGCTGTGCAAAGAGCAAGATGGAATCAGAATTCCCCTCCAGGGTTTTCTGTGTCCAGCCAAACAAAGTGAGCTGAGATGAGAGACTAAGAAACGCTGGTAAAAATAGGGAGTGTGAAGTCTTCTTTTTCCTTCCTCGCTTCAGTTCTGGTCCTCTAGACCTGTGTCCTCAACTTCGATTTTCTTTCACAATTCCCCAAGGTCCCTTGTCGCGTGTAGCCAGAGGGAGTTTCCTCTTAATTAGAGAAGCCAGAGGGCTATCTCAGTCAGAAGATAGGTGCTGTGTTTTGGGACTTGTGAGGACTCTGGAGCGGCCAGCTTGGTATTAGGAGAGACAGCCCACTTCCTCTCAGATTTTTTGATGTTTTCGACGAGAAGCCCAGAAATGCAGACTTGGTGTATGAAATCTCTCAATTTAAAAACGTACACTACAGGTTTTGTTTAGTTTATAAACAAGGTGCAGGCCAAACAAAACATGCTTTATGTACTCCTGAGCTAGACCATAAGCTTCATGACGATCTGGAGTGTGTCTGTCAGTCTGTACCTGTGTCCCCAGGACCTAACACGGTTCTTCCTAAATGGAAGCTCAAGTTCTACTTTTTCTTGAGCACATGATCATGAATTAAATGCTTTCCATATGATTTAGTCTGCATAATGACTATAGAAGCTGTATACTTTAATTATTCCCATTTTACAAATAGAGAAAGAGACTGAGAGGCTGAAAGAGTGACCCACGCTTGTTGCCCAGCTGAGTGGATTCCATCTTAGGTTGCACTGCCTCCAAAGCCAGTGTTTGTAACCCTGATGCTACAGTGCCTCTCACTCTGCTTTAAGGTCTCTGGCCAGAGGGAGCAAGCATGAGCCCTCCAAGGGTCAGTTCTCCCAAAATTTGCTGTATTGTCTGTCTCCCAAGGATAGCCTATAGGGCAGAAATTGGATTGTGGATAAGGCAAGAGGACTTTTTTTTTTGCTTTTGTAGGGGACTTTAGTAAGTTGTGGCTACCATCGTATCTTATTGTTTGATATCTCTAAGTGCTACAAAACTGTTAATATTCTGGCATTTTCCTAGGCCTCAGGGGCACTCTGAGCTGAGGTTCACAGAGTCATTGTTTGCCTTCCTTAACTAAAAGCAAGAGTGGTGACTCATCAGCTTAGGGTACAATTAAACCCATGGCTCCTAAAAGCAGAACTCTGTTATAGCCTGCTGGTCATGAAACACATTTTTCTTGTGGTGCCAATACTATAATACAGATATCGAAAAATGTCAAAGCATTATTCTGAAAGACACAAAAGACTGACTCATTTTACAAAGTGGGTTAGCGCTCTACAATAGGTACCATTTGATGGACTTACATATGTTAATGGTTTCAGCTATGGGGGATCCTTTTAATCAGGAGAAATGGGCAAGGGAAATAAAGAGTGAAGGCTTTGCAAAAAAAGGAAATTATATGCTCATGGCCTGCTTTCTACATGGACTACTTCTCAATGTCCCTTTTGATTTTTCCAGCCTATCGTCTTGGTTGGAAACCTTTTTACTGTTTGGCTAAATTGTTCTCTGATAGAGGAAGTTAGTTTTATAAGCTGGACCAGTGATTTTGAGAAGTGGACAGCAACATTTTAAGGAAAGCCATAGTACTCATCGCCATCACGGCTCCATTTACTGAAGCATCCTTTAAGGGCTTTGTACTAACTCCCTCATTTGATCCTCCTCCAAGCTTTGTGAGATGGGCAGTCTTCTCCTCAATTTTACAGATGAGAAAACAGGTTCAGAAAGGCAAAGGTGACTTGCCTAAAGTTACGTGGGTGATCAGTCGCAATGCCTGGCTATTGGTTCCAATACTACTTCTGCATCAGAATATTTTGGGAAGTTTTTGAACAATACTGATTCCTGGGTCCCAAACCTCTGACCTACTGTCAACTAGGGGTGAGCCTGGGCATCTATATTTTTCAAAATTCCCCCAGGTCACTGTGATAGCCACTCAGACTCGATCACACTGCCATGCATTACACCACACCTTTGGAAGGAAATCCAAGTACAGATTTGGTGTGGAGTTTTTGATGGTTGGGTTTTCTGATTCAACACGGCTATGTCCACTTTTGTCTGAGGGGCTGTGGGAAAGGCTTCTTAAAGGGAGTAACATTGGGCTAGTTCCTAATGAATGGATTAGAAGGGCAAAGGGAAAGAGCAATCCAGGCAAAGTGATCCACAGGCAAAGGGCACAGAGTTGCAACTGCACTTGAAGGGCCTGGGGATTAGCACAGGATCAATAACACCTGGACAAATGGTGGCAGATGTACCGTGTATGGAATCAGCTGAGTCCAAGGGGGGACTGTCTTGGGATGTCCCACTGGCAATACAGCAGAACTGGTTTCAGCTGTGGAACATAGCGCTCGCTGGCCAGTTTCCTCAACAGCCTGCTTCAGGGCATCTTTAGCTGTGACTTTCTGCCTAACCACTTGCTAGAAGATGATCAGGCAAGGTGCTGACAGCTCAGATAGGGGTTCTGTCTGCCAACTCCTTAAATTCAATTGTAACAGGGTCAGAGCCGCTGTCAGAAATGGCAGTAGATGAAAATAACTTGCCATAGCACAGTGGGTGCTGAGGTAGAGGTTTGAGGTGAAATTAGGAACTCTTTTGGCAATTTTGAGGCACTGACTATAAATCAGAAGTTTTTCCCCTATAATGCTCTTGCAAAAGCATGTGGATTCTTCACCAAGGAGGCTTGCTCACTTTCTGTGGAAAAATAAATGCCTTTGATAGTTTAGATCTAACAATTAGTGTTTTCTCTCCATTTCCAAGCTCCAAATACGGCTTTTTGGCCACTGTTTTCCTGTGGCCAATTACTGAATGTCCGAGGACTTCCTTCTGGAACAATATTGATCAGATGCTCTAGTCTTAACTGAACTGGGGGTTGAGATTTAACTGAAGGGGGTGCTGTGAGCACTTTTATGATGGTAAATAAGATGGGTGGGCTCCACAGGAAGGAGCTGAGGTACTAAAGTGTGGAATCCTGTTTTGTTTGCCTCAAGATACAATTAATTCTGTATGGTGTGCATGATTGTTTTGTTAACTCACAGCTTCTCAAATTAAAAAATTTTTTTTTCAAAAGATACAATTAATCACTTTGCTTGCGACTTGTAGAAGGTGATTGATGGATACGAATAGCTATTTTAAGCACAGGTTCTACTTGGGTTCCAGAAGTTGAATTACTTCAGTCCCATTTACAAAAGCCTTGTCCTCATTTTCTCAGAAGGCATTTTGGTGAATAAGAATTGGCTTAAAAGAAAACTCAGGCCATAGTATAATAGGTAATAATACCAATACCAATAGTATAGTTCTTGTTTGTACAATATTTGCTTTATGGCTGGCATTGTGCTAAGGGCTATACATTGATTATCTCATTTAACACTCTCAGCAAATCTGTGAGGTGGATACACCTTTCACAGAGAAGGACAAAAGTATTGGAGTGGTTAATGAATTGTGGGTTAATGAGTTTTCAATGGTTACACACAAATAAGTGGCAGAATCCAGATTGAAAACTAGGCAGTTTCATTCCTGAGCTCTGTGAGAGCTTATGCTGTTAGGCGAAACCATCTCCTAAGACAGTCCTTCCAGTCTGAGAAACCCCTCCTCACCTCCACCTGATACACAACTGTAGCAAACAACTAAAACGAATCAAAATGACCCAAAATTCAACTCATCAAATGACAGCAACTCTGATATACACAATAAGCTTTTAACAGCAAAAAGATTTGCTCTGAATTCTTGCGTGCTTTCCAATTCAACTGTCTAATCACATAGAAGGATATTCTTGGAGATTCAGCTGCATTATTGGAAAGATGGTTAGTTTTACATTCCTCCTTCTTCTCTTTGATGTAGGGCTGTGAAAACGCCACCTTCCACTCAGGCTGTGACCTCTCCAGGGGCAGAGATACTATATTTCTATTTATTTTTCTAATTGCCACACAGCAGATTCTCGATACAAATTTTTATCAAAATTAATTTCCAGCGATGCTGAAGGTGTCAGTGTAAGTTTTCTTAATAATTAAAAGCAATGTATGGGTGTATGATTCTTTAACTCTTGGAATCTAAATTCTAGAAAATAGGTGATTCTCAACCACTGGGGGCAATTTTGTCCCCCATATATTTTTTTGGTTGTTACAACTGGGGAGAGGGTTACTACTGGCATTTAGTAGAGAGGTCAGGGTTACTGCAGGGCATAGGACAACCCCCACAACAAATACTTTTCTGGCCCCACCTGTCAATGTTACTGAGGTTGGGAAATCCTATTTGCATTAGAGGTTTCGTTCATTCATTCAGTCATTTATCCATTTCACATGTGTTTATTTTCTAATTCCACCATCTCAGTGAAAGAAGAGCGAGCTGGCTTGCCCAAGATCACACAGCCAGACAGGACAGATCTGGATCTTGAACCAGTATCTCAGTGATAGCCCTTCAAATGCAAGAAGGTGGCCTCATAGCTTCTTATTGATTCAAATGCCATCCTTCTGGTCATGGTGCAGCAAGACCAGCTGAGACTGATAGAGCTGGAGCCTGTGCCTGGTGGCTGGAGCTGATGGAAAGAGCAGTGATTTGAGATGGCCATTCAGGTTGCTGGAAGTTCCCAGGCATTGACTCCGTGAGTTCATGAGTTCTGGCTGATCTTGCCAAGACAGGGACCATTTCCTGGGCTTCCTGTGTACGCTACACTCCATTGCTGGGCCAGTCACTCTTCCACTGAACTGTAACACTATCTCAGCCACCCTGTTTTCAAAGGGCCCCTGTAAGCCATTTTACAGACTTTGTTGAAAGAATTGCCATGTTCACAGAGCTCTGTATTTCCGGTAGGTTTAGGGCTTCTTTCAGAATTGAGCATGCGGGCTTTAATGAGATCTGCTTTTCAACACACATCACATGTTCTCTTCCTCCCACTCCCCTCGGGGTCTGACTCCTTGCTGCCCTTTGACTATGGTCTGTCTCAGTATACAGAGTACCCTTCTATAACTCTCAAGATGGTAGAGTTGATGGATTTTAATCAGGTGAGTACATTTTAATATAAATGCTGCTTTAGTCGACACTTGTAAAATGGGCTACTCAATATTATAGCCCTGAATATCAGTTCAATGCTCATGACTTACATAAATGGCTTTCTTTTGGGGTTAGGTTAAGGGAAAAATCAATCAAAACCACCTGGAAATGCAGGAAAGTGACTGTGTACTTACACTCCATGCTCCCAACCCAGCACCATGTCACACTTTTTCTCGTTTTATTTTTTTGCCAGCTCACTTTTTTTTCCTTTTGTCACATTTAAGGCTTCACAGAAATATGAAAAGCCACCCTGGCTCCTCCATCCATTAAATGTAAAATGCATATGAACAAATAGAAGAATTGCACCATATAATACAGCTGAAATACAATGTTATCATCATCCCACTCTGAGCATTTCTCAGAATGGTTTATGTACCAGCAGTTAATCGTTTGCTTTTGTTGGTGTACCAACACAATGCTATTAGCAACACAGAATTCTCAGGCTTTCTGTTTAGATTGTCTTCGTGTAGGCTAGCCGGAATTTAGATATTTGTAAATGGAATTTGAACAGTGGCCTTTCTTCACAATATAAAATTCAGATAAGTATAACCAACCATGGCTCAACTCTTGTTTATTAATTAAGGCTTTATAATATGGCACCAATTTTGGAAGCTGTGGCTTATGCAAAGAGGAATACTAATTACATTCTGCATTTTCTGTAATAATGGGGCAGCGTTTTGGACAATGCAGTTTATCCAGACAATGCATCTAGCTCATAAAGCAGTTTATTAACAAGGAGGCTTTGAATGTTTAATGGGAGACTGATATAGCTGTGAAAGGGTGGCATAAATAATATTCTTGGCCAGGCTAGGGCAGTGGCAATATGTTGCATGCTGTTAAATCTCAAGAGGTCTCCAAATAGCTTTTGTGTGTGCCTGCTATATATTTGTTGACCATTTCTTGTTACAAAGGAAGCCAAGCAACCTGAGAAAATCTATTTGGTATTTGGTAATTTGGTTTTCTATTCTCTTAACACTTGCTCAGATTTTAAAAACAATAAGCCTTTGCATTTTTATGGATCTTTTCTTCTTAGCTTTTTCCAAGAATGGTCACTTCTATGTTATCCTGGATTACTTATAAAGTCATGTTTGAGAATTAGAATGGGCTGCCATTTTTTCCCAATAAACTTTTTTTTTTTTAACATCGAGGTATGTTCTACACAGTGTATTATTCACCCCTTTAAAGCATAAAATTCAGTGGTTTTTGTATATTCACAAAGTTTCACAACTATCACTACTATCTAATTCCAGTACATTTTCATCACCCCCAGAAAGAAACTCAGTATTCATTAGCAGTCACTATCTATTGCTCACTCTTCCTGGCCCCTGGCAACCACCAGTCTTTCTGTTTCTAAGGATTTACCTGTTCCGGACATTTCATGTAAATGGTATACAATGTGCAGTCTTTTGTGACTGGCTTCTTTCATTTAGCATATTTTCATGGTTTGTCCTTGTTTTAGCCTTTATCAAGACACTATTCCATTTAATGGCTAAATCATATTCCATTATATGGATGTAACACATTTTATTTATCCACTCATTGGTTCATGGACATTTAAGTTGTTTCTACTGTTTGGCTAGTATGAACAATGCTGCTATGAACATTAGTGTACAAATTTTATTGTGGACTTATATTTTCATTTCTCTTGGATTGATACCTAAGAGTGGAATTGCTGGAGCATATGGTAACTCTATATTTAGCGTATTGAGGAAGTGCCAGATTTTTTTCCAAAGGGGCTGCACCATTTTGCATTACCACAAGCAGTGTATGAGGGTGCTAATTTCTACAGGTCCTCACCAACACTTTTTATTGTCTGTCCTTTAAAATGATAATCGCCATCCTAAGGGGTGTGAAATAGTATCCCATTGTGGTTTTGATTTGTGTTTCTGTACTAACTTAATGATGTTGAGCATCATTTCATGTGCTTATTGACAATTTGTATATCTTCTTAGTGGGCTACCATTTTTAACCCCTATTTTATAAATGAGAAAACAAAAGAGGAAGTGAGACTTGCCAGGGTCACTGCATTAATTAATAGCTCATCATTAATGGAATTTATATTTTCTAACTCAGTGATGTGAAAGTTTAGAGTTTTAGTTCCTACTAATAAAATAAGCTCTACTTGTGTTTAGTCCTACTCTTTTATTTGAAAGTGACAGAAACTGAGCTTTAACTGTGACTTAATCAAAGTTAGCAGATTTATTCATGCCTGTATAAAAAGTTAAGAGACATATGCCTCCATGAATGCCTGGGTCCAACTATTCAAAGATGGCATCAGAAATCTCTCTCATCTCATAATTCTGATTCCATTGTGTCATGCTCAAGCAGAGTTTCTCTCCTTGTGACAGTTAGATGGCCATCAGAAACTCAAAGTTTTAAACTTTATATCTTACCAACTCAGTTTTCTAGCAGGAAAACAACAATAACAACAAAAAACTCTTCTTTCTCAACATTTCCGGTTCTAATCTCAGGATTGAGTTTTATTAGACTAATGAATCCATGACTGGCTCCCTGAATAATTCATCAAATGAAATACACTAATTGGTCACTTGCACACTCCTGGTGGTAAGGGGTGAAGTTAGCTTCATCCATACCATTTGCACTGAGAGTTGTGGATGGGAGATTCTCCAAACGAGAGTCAGAGTATTGATACTAATATAACAAGGAATGCATGCTGGGGCAAACAAAGTCAACAGATGGCCTCTATGCTACTCAGTCTTTCCCGCCCGCCTATGACTTATCATTTACTGGTTTCTTGTTGCCTGTACATTTGGTTTAAAAGGCACAGAGTCTCTGAAATGTAAATTTTGGTGTCTTACAAGTGAAGGATTAATCAACTGATGCACATTACTTTCTGTGGTATTGAGGGAGCATTGTTTTAATAAATGTAATAAAGTTGCTTGTAGTTAAAAGTAATTGACTTTTCATTGTAATTCTTGATGCTGGTCATTTTGTGTCTGAATTGTTTGAAATTGCTTTGGTTTGACGTTCAAGAAATGAAACAGTCCCTTAATGCAAATATAAATATACATTTAGTTATTTAATTTAGCAATCCATGTGAATCCATTTACAGTTTATATATTTTAGTACCCGTTTTATAAAGCACAACAAAAGCAGCCTCATCACATAGTAAATCTTTCTGACACGATTAGAATTTAATGAGTAAGATGAATCTGGCATAGTCATTAAAGTAGAAATATTTTTTCATTTTTAGCTCTTGCTTGACTTTTTCAACTTTGGGTACCTTGCTTTCCCCATTCTAAGTCTTCCAGCCTCTAATATATAGAGAGGTTCAGAAGCAGCAGATGTCACATATTATGTTATTTCTCTTGACCCACAGAATTGTATGTGTACCTTATCCATATAATGGGAGTTTCAGCCACATAACAACTCTCTTAGACAAGCCCCATCTAGAGTGTTGTCTTCAAAAGGTTTCTAAAGTTGCAGTCAGGCTCAGCAGAAAAGAACATTGTGATCAATTAATGATGTCTGTCATAAGCTGAGGACAGGAAAGTGATGGCACTTTGTGCCATATATTTTCCATCCCTGCTTACATCTTGATACTAAGTCTCAACACTAAATGTTTGCAGGATTGAGACAGTTGCCTTGATGATTCAGATGAACAGATGGCTGCTTCTTTCATTGCCTAGATAAACTGTCTTGCCTTGCCTGTACAGCTAAGTATTTTAATCTTCAAGAATGCCTTACCTATAGGGACTTGACTTAGTATAGAATAAAAACTGCTAGACCAGCAAGATTAGGAAAATAGGCTGTTCTTTCACTCATAGTATTCATTTGATGCTTGCAGGACACACAATACTCTGTTAAATCCGTGGGGGTTCTGAATGTATTAAGGAGAAAGGATCCTCAGCTCCAGGGAGTTTTGGTCTAGGTGTAATTAGAGAAGGAGATGGAGGGCTCACAAATGGAGCACAAAGTGTACATATAAATGCTGAAGGAATTAGTTAGATAATAAGGAAAGAAGGCCAGGGTAAGCCAGGGAGATAGTCTTGAGGAAGTACTTTCTTAAGAAAGGTCTTGAAAGAAGTGATGGGTATGGATTGGTGAAAAGGATGGGTAGTGGGGGTTAGTGATAAAAAGGACTAAAAATTGCCGCCTGGGGGATGGCATAACCCAGAGTTCTCACCCTGTCAGCTCACCAGCAAAAAACCACAAACAAAAAACCAAATGTCTTTTACACTGGAAAATAGAAATAGAATATATTGGAAGGTCAGATTTAATGCCAAAATTAGAAGATTTTAGAAAATCTGGAGATTTCACATAAAATTTAGGTTTTTTGTTTGTTTACTTTTCAGTAAAAACTGGAATATCTCACAACATTGGGCCTAAATTCCTACTTGGCAACAAATGACTATATGTGAGTAGCATTGCCACAGTAGACAAGTAGTTTTGCCACAGTTTCCGCCTCTCCCTGACGAATCCCTAACACCAAATTTAAAGATTAATTGTCATTTAACATCATGCTTGCATTTTTGAGACTCTTCTTTCTACCTATGTTTCTAGCAGTTTGGAATGAGAAAAATAAATTTGGAAAATTCTCTGTTTGAAAAAAGAAAGGGAGATACTCTGTTTAATACACCACAGTACATTGATATCTATTTTTCTGACAACCAGACTACTTTATGCATTTACATTACCCACCCAGCCAAATAGGCATTTGAGTTCGTAATCCTCTTGAGACTAGCAAAAAGTACCATGTAGAACTGAGCAAAAAGAGTGTAGAGAATGGTAGAGAACTCCAATCTGGCTGGGATAGAAGCCATTGTTTTTATATTTTATCTGCAAAAACTTGAGGAAAAGACTTAAATGGTAAATAGAAGAATTTCATTTTGACCTGTCTGAAAGGGTGGCTATTAAAGGCCAGAAGGATTGCTAATAGAAAGGTTAATGAACAGTTAAAGAAAGGAGATAATGTAGATTCACCAAAAATAAACTGACCAGACTAATCTTTTTGACAAGTTTACTGGAGTAGAAGATAAAGTCAAGTTGAGAAATAGTGTATTCAGCAATGTATAGGTATCTTAAGATATGTTTGTGGTCAGGACTGAGAAAGGTGAATTTAGAGCTGGTTGGAGAATTTTTAAGTTATCTGCAGAATTTTTAAAGTTTATGACAAATTTTAAGCTCTGTTAGGGAAAACAAAATTGTGGTTTCCTTTTCTATTTGGTTATGGGCATAGAGTGCTCCTTTTTCTCTTACTGTTTTATTAATCAAACAATTTGATCCAGGTTTCAGTTTATAAAATACATTTGGATTATATTTTAATCATAGGATAAATGTTCTTTGACACCTGGATAAGTCTCCTTACTCTTAACAGAGTAAGTTATCTGGTTTCCTATAATGGGGTTCCTGCCTCACTCACATTTTATATTGATATAGTTTTCTGACCAAACAAATTATACAATGGTGTCACAGTAGAGTTACTATCTGCCTGTATTGCAGTTAGCTGGATTAGTCTTATCATAATTATGTCTTTACCATAGCTTCTCTGGCTTCTCTATCTCCTTCTTGTTTATCTCAGTTAAATATATATAAAAAATGTATTAACAATTCAATATACTGCATTCTCTGGAGGGCTGAGCCCTATATTAAATTGTAATTTCCTAAATATAAGGAGAGAATAGAGAGACTAGGAACATTTCTGATGCTGAGTTTTTATTATGTTATGCGCTTTCCTTCAGCATTTTAAGGATCCATCTTTCTCAATATAGGTAGAAGTGGGGAAACTGAAAGGGAAATTGTTTTCTGCATTCTTTATAATGGTTTTTATTTAAGAATGATAAAGCAATACTCGCTAAGCCCAGACCAGTTCCCTGCAACAGACAGTATGAAAATCCCAGAGGAGATGCAGTGATGTTTCTGTATTGGGAGGAAATAAACTTCAAAATGTTATTTGGTATATAAAGTTATTATAAGTATATTGAAGACAGCTTTGCCTAGTGTAAAAAAGACTCAACTTGGGCTATCCATGCTTAACCCTTCTATGTCTGGTTGCTTCTATTTTCAAACCGTATGGAGGCATGGGGAACATAAAGACTGCAGCGTTCAAGGCTGCACACCTTAGGTAGGCCAATTAACCTTTTAATACCTCCTTTTCCTCCAATATGGAATGGGAATAATCATAGTACCTACTTCATACTTTTGGGATTAGATAAATTAGTTACCATCTTTTGGGTACTTAAATAGACCTGATAGATTCTAAGACTCTAAAAATGTCAGCTATTATAATTGTATTTATTATTAAGAACTCAGCCTGGTATAGGGAACATTAGATTTGAAGCAAGGAAGCCTGTTTTTTTTTGACTGTAAAGTTATTTGAACTTAGAAAAGTCAATTCACTTCTCTGTCCATATTTTCTTCAATAAAAACTGACCAGACTCACCCTAACAAACAGAATGAGTTAGTAAAATCAAGTTATGACATCTGAGAGAATGTTCTCAGGATTGACTTGCTCTACAGTTTCAGTCTTTTTGAAGCTATTTTTCCCTGCCCATTTTGCCTACAGACAAACATGGAAAGGGCAGTTTTGAAAATTGGTGCTATCCATTAGATTATTGGTTAATGAATTCCTAATTATGAGATTGGAAGTACTTGACTTCATATCTGGACTTCTAATCCAGTTCTAATTGACTTGATCCATCAATCATCCAACACTAATGAAATTTTTGGAGTGTTGACAAAACCTTTTCAGCTATCAGCTCAACTTTGAGTGAAATCTTGAGTGATAAGATTTCCAACCTTTTTTTTTTTCTTTTTTTTTTCGGGTTAGAAAGACCAACCCTTTGTTGTCAGCTTCCTGGTCAGAACTGGAAATATCATCTACTGGTACTAGGTTTTGTTTTGTACAATAATTTGTATATGTACTCTGCTACTAGTTAGAAATTGTTATCAAACATTACTTGGCCCCAACTTCCCAGTGCTGTGCTCTCCTTTAATTTGTTAGCCCTTCTCCTGCTAGCTCTATGGCATAAGGAAAACTACTTTGCATCAGTGAGTTTCAATATTATCATCTGCAAAATGGAGATAATGATTATAACTATGGTAGTATCTCATGGGTGGCTCACATAAATTAAAGCATGTGGAGTGCTTATAAGTTAGTACATGTAAAATGCAACCCCAGTAACTGGCACATACCAAGAGCAATATAAAAAGTAATTGCCATCATTAGTAGTAGTAGTAGTATCAATATTAATAATAGTACTGCTTCCTGATAAAGAAAAATATTAAGTACATTCCTGCAAAAGTAAAAAGTACTAAAATGCAAAAGCTTAAAAACAGGCTCTCAATGGATGAAGATAGCAGTATAAGACATTCCAAGGTGTCATTTCCTGACAGAAACTTTGAACAACTAGCACAACCTGACAGAGCCATCTTCCTCAAAACTCCAGAAAATAAAGAGTGGGGTAACTGGGAGAGTATGGAATCAAGAAAATGCAGCTTTCAAAGTGGCAGGAGAGGCTTGTGATGCCCTTGCTGGCCTCTTCCCAATCCTTTAGTAGGGCAGTGTGCATCTAATCTGTACTCCCATTGCAGGTCCTTGCCTTGTTTTAAAGGGAGAAGAGTAGCCCTATGCATGTACAGGGTTGCCTGTACCTTGGTGACAATCTATTGGGTGGCAGCTGAAAGACTGAACCAGGGAACTAATCTCAGGCTTACACTCCCAGAACTTGCCCTGAAGACACAAGCAGCTTACCTACAGCTAAAGCAGTATAAAAACCAATTAAGTCAAAGCAGCCTGGGGCAAAGTATTATTTGCTGTAAATCATACAATAGAACACCAGAGAGGAGGAGAAAATCTGTTTTATAAGAAGAGGGGGCATTCAAATGCTGTAAATGGGAGAATTTCTACAGCCACAAGCAAGCACAAGTCCAGGACAAGCTGCAGGCTCAGAAAAGACTGTGAGGAACATGTATTTCATATTCACCTTGGGCTGATCTTGATAGAAAGGTTAAACTCTGAATGAGAACACCTGCCAATACAGAGCCAATTTGCAAAGAATGTGAAAGGTGTGTTTTTTTTGCATTGGTTTGTTGGTTTCTGTCAGCTTCTGGTACTAAAGGACATCTCTGTCATATCAATATCTGGATACAAACTTAAGGAACAGACAGGTCAGGAATGAAATCCCAGAGTTAACATTTTAAAATATTAAAATGTACAGTGTGCAATAAAAGATTATAAGACAACTAAACAGAAAATGATGGTCCATCCAAAGGAAAAAGATAAAAATCTAGTAGCCACCAACAAAGAAGACCAGAGAATGGGCATACTGAGCAAAGACTTGGAAAAAAAATATCCTGAGTATGCTCAAGGAGATAAAGGAGAAAACAAAGAGAAAGAACTAAATGAACAATTTGATTATCTTAATAAACCTATAGAAAATTTAAATAGGAACTAAAAAGAAATAATGGAGGTAAAGACCACAATAGCTAAAATGAAAAATTCCCTAGGTGGTTACAACAGCAGATTGGAGCTGGCAGAAGAAATAATCAGTGAACTCAATGACAAGACAACTGAAATGATTCAGGTTGAGGAGCAGAAAAACAAACAAACAAAATGAACAGAGCCTAAGAGAACTCTGGGACACTATCAAGCATGCCAATATGCACATTATGGGAATCCCAGAAAGAAAGAGAAGAAAAAGAGAAAGGGGCAGAAGGAATAGTCAAAGAAATAATGGCAGATAACTTCCCAAATTAAAGAAAGACATGGATATGCACATTTAAGAATCCCAACAAACCCCAAACGGTGTAGACTCAAAGAAAATCACACCCAGACACATAGTAATCAAAATGTCAAATGCAAAGGACAAAAAGGAGTTCTGAAACCTGCAAGAATAAAAGCAACATGTTATGTACAAGGGAGTCCCAATAAAATTAAGTGCTAATTTCTCATCAGAAACCATGGAGGCAGGAAGGCAGAGGGATGAAATATTTAAAATGCTAAAAGAAAACTATTGCCAACCAAGAATTTTATATCTAATAAGATTGCCTTTCAAAAATGATGGAGAGATTAAGAAATTCCCAGATAAACAAAAGTTGACAGAGTTCATCATCATGAGACATGCCCTACATGCAATGCTAAAGGGATTTCTTTGGACTGAAAGGAAAGGACACTAGACTGTGAATTGAAGTGGCATAAAGAAATAAGGACCTCAAGGAAAGGGGATCATATGGGTAATTATAAATATCAGTATTTTTGTATTGTGTTTTTTGGTATGTAATTGCACTTTATATTTCTTACAGATTTTAAAATACAAATGTATTTAAAAAGATGATAAATCTATGGCTTTGGACATAGAATGTATAAAGATATAATAATTGGTACAAGTACATCCAGAAGGGGGGAAGGGTGGTAAAGGAACAGTGTATGTGCCTGCTATCGAAGTTTAAGTTGGTATCAAATAAAACATGATTATTATAGATTTAGGATGTTAAGTTTAAGTCCCAGGGCAACCAAAAAGAAAATATATGAAAAATATATATGGAAAGAAAATAGAAGGGGCTCAAACTGATATACTACCAAAAAATCAAATAAATGTGAATGTAAGCATAAACAAAGAATTGAAGGGCAAAAAAGGTATAAGATTTATGAAGTCAAACTAGCAAAATGACAGAAGAAAGGCCTGCATTATCAATAGTTACTTTAAATGTAAATGTATTAAACTTTCCAATAAAAAAACAGAGATTGGTAGAATGGAGAAAAAAACATCACCCAAATAAAACCTGCTTAAAGAGACTCACCTAAAGTTCAAAGACACAGGTAGGCTGAAAGTGAAAGGATGGAAAAAATATATACCATGCAAATAGTAACTGTTTTAGTTTGCTAGGGTGCTCAAAGCAGATACCATGGAATGGATTGGCTTTTAACAATGGAAATTTGTTAGCTTACAGTTTGAGACTGTGAGAATGTCCAAATCAAGGCATCATCAAGGTGATGCTTTCTTCCAAAAGATCATCTGCCGGCAATCTTTGGGTCCTCTGCCATGTGGCAAGGTACTTGGTCATGTCTGCTCTTCTTTCCCTTCTCTTCTGGGTTTCATTGCTTTCAGCTTCTTGCTTCCATGGAAATTCTGTCTGAATTTCATTCTCTTATGAAAGATTCCATTAAGACAATTAAGACCCATCCTTGGCTACACCTTGACTGAAGTAACCTCATCAAAATGTCCTACTTCCTTATTCATTCTGTGGAGCCAGCATCACCCTAATACTGAAGCCAGAAAAAGATATCACAAGAAAGGAAAATTAGAGACTAATATCCCTTATGAAGAGAGATGTAAAAATACTGAACAAAATACACAGCAAACCAAATCCAACAGTACTTTAAAAGAATTATGCACCCTGAACAAGTGGGATTTATCCCATGTATGCAAGACTAGTTCAAAATAAGAAAATCAATGAATGTCGAACACTACAAAAATAGAACAATAGAACAAAGAGAAAAGAAAAAAACAAATGATCATCTCAATGCAGAAAATGCACTTGACAAAACCCAGCACCATTTCTTGATGAAAACACATAGAAAACCAGGAGTAGAAGGAAATTTCCTCAACATGATAAAGGGCATGTATGCAAAACCAACAGCTAACATCATGCTCAATGGTGAAAGACTGAACTTTCCCTCTAAGATCAGGAATAAGAGAAAGAGGCCCACTATCACCACTATTATTCAACATTGTACTGGAAATTGTGGCCAGAGCAATTAGGCAAGAAATAGAAATAAAAGACATCCAAATTGGAAAGGAAGAAATACAACTTTGCCTATATGCAGATGATATGATCATCTATAAATAGAAATTTTTGAAAAAATCCACAACAAAGCTACTATGGTTAATTAAAAATTCAGCAAAGTGGCCATGTATAAGATCAATGTGCAAAAACCAGTAGTGTTGCTATACACTGGTAATGAATAATTTGAAGAGGAAATCAAGAGAAAAAACTTCCATGTACAATAGATCCTAAAAGAATAAATACCTAGGAATAAATGTAACCAACTATGTAAAGGTCTTATACCTGGAAAACTACAATACTGCTAAAAGAAATCAAAGAAGACCTAAATAAACTGAAGGACATTATGTGTTCATGGATTGGAAGATCAAGTATTGTTAAGATGTCATTTCTACCCAAAGCAATTTACAGGTTCAATGCAATGCTAATAAAAATTCCAACAGCCCTCTTTGCAGATATGAAAAAGCCAATCATCAAAATTATATGGATGGTTAAGGGGCTCCAAATAGCCAAAACCATCTTGAGAAAGAAGAATGAAGTTGCAGGACTCACACTTCCCAGGTCATATTCCCAAGTCTTAAAACTTACTCCAAAGCTACAGTAATCAAAACAGTTTGGTACTGACACAAGGACAGCCATATGGACCAATAGATCTGAATTGAGAGGTCATAAATAAACCCTCATCTCTATGACCAACTGATTTTTGAAAAGATTGCCAAGTCTACTAAATGGGGAAAGAATAGTCTCTTCAACAAATGGTGGTGGTAAAACTGGATATCCATGTGTAAAAGAATGAAGATAGACCTCTACCTCACACCATATAGAAAAACCAACTCAAAATGGATCAAACACCTAAATATAATAACCGGAACTTGTGTTAGGCAATGGTTTCTTAAACATTCACCAAATGCAATGAGCAATAAAAGAAAAATTATTAGACAAATGGGACTTAATCGAAAATTAAAATTTTTGTGTGCATCAAAGGACTTTATCATGGAAGTAAAAAGATGATTTGCACAATGAGAGAAACTACTTAGAAACCACATATAAATTAAGGTTTACTATCTTAAATTTGTAAAACAAATCCTACAACTCAACAAGAAAAAGATAAACAACCCACCTATAAAATGGGTGAAAGACTTGAATAGACATTTCTCCAAAGAAGATGTAGCAAAGTCCAAAAAGCACATCAAAAGATGGCTCAAATGGTTGGGCGTCTGTCTCCCATATGGAGGGACCCAGGTTCAATCCCTGGGACCTCCGGGTAAAAAAAAAAAAAAGTAAACATCAATTTACCATATGACCCAGGAATTCCACTTTTAAGTATCTGTCCAAGGGAAATGAAAGCACTTGTGGAGAAATGTGCACATGAATGTGTTTTTTTTTTTAAGATTTATTTATTTATGTATTTCTCTCCCCAGCCCCTTGTCGTTTTGCGCTTGCTGTCTGCTTGCTCTCTGTGTATTCTTCTGTGTCTGCTTGTCTTCTCTTTAGGCAGCACCAGGAGCCAATCCTGGGACCTTCCAGAGTGGAGAGAGGCTGTTCAATCTCTTGCCCACCTCAGCTCTCTGGTCTGCTGCGTCTCTTGTTGTCTTTCCTCTGTGTCTCTTTTTGTTGTGTCATCTTGCTGCGCCAGCTCTCCACGCAGGCCAGCTCTCCTATGCAAGCCAGCGCTCCTGTGTGGACCAGCACTCCGTGCAGGCCAGCTCTCCACTCGGGCCAGCTTGCTTTTTCACCAGGAGGCCCCAGGAAATGAACCCTGGACCTCCTATATGGTAGACAGGAGCCCAATCACTTGAGCCACATCCACTTGCCACATCCATTTTTTTTTTAGGAGGTACTGGGAATTTAACCCAAGACTTTGTACATGGGAAGAAGGCGTTCAAACCACTGAGCTACATCTGCTCCCCTGTACATGAATGTTTATAGCAACATTAATCATGATAGCCAAAGAACAGAAACAACTCAAATGTCCATCTACTGATGAATGGAGAAATAAAATGTGGTATAGCCATACAATGGAATATTATTTGGCAATAAATGTAATGAAGTATTTCTTACACATGCTACCTGATGTGGCTGAACCTAGAAATCATTATACTAAGTGAAAGCAGTAAGTAACAAAAGGCCGCATATTGTATGACTCCATTGATATTAGAGTCCCAGAATAGGCATAATTGATGGAGACAGAAAGTAGATTAGTAGTTATCTAGGGCTTAGGGGTTTGGGGAAAATGGGTTGTGACTACTAATGGATATGGGGTTTCTTTTTGGGGTGAAAAAGGTTTTAAAA
The DNA here is from genome assembly GCA_029593785.1 of Cabassous unicinctus. NCBI lineage: Eukaryota > Metazoa > Chordata > Mammalia > Cingulata > Chlamyphoridae > Cabassous > Cabassous unicinctus. The sequence continues at coordinate 7,943 of JAQZBX010012117.1, read as the reverse complement.
ATTGATTTTGGTGATGGCTGCACAACTCAATGAATATACTAAAAACTATGGCATTTTACCCTTTAAATGGATTAATTGTATCATATGTGAATTATATCTTAAAAAAAAAAAAAGCTGATATAAAACAAACAAAAAAGAGATGCCACAAGGCTTGTTTTCTATGGAAAAAGCCAGAAATATGCTGGAGTGAATGCTTGCCTGGCCACTACCACATAAGTTCTCTGAGAGCTGAGATTTCTTCCATTTCCTGTCTCTGAATGAATGACTGTGGTGGGGGTCCTGAGACCAGCCCCATGTTTGGTGATTTGCTATAAGCACTCATATAGGACTCCTAGTATTTCTGCTCACCATTATGGTGTAGTACAGTGAAAGGATACAAAGCAAAATCAGCAAGCGAAATCGTACATGGTGGGAAGTATGGAGAAAATCAGGTGCAAACTTCCAAGAGTCCTCTCCCAGAGTTGTCACACAAGATGCACTTTATTCCTCCATCAGGTGAGCTGTGTGAAGTGTTGTCTACCATGGACATTATAGACTCAGTTCCCAAGGTTTCCTTGGGGAGCTGGTCATGTTGGCACAATCTGCCTAGTTTGTATCAAAATTCCAGACTCCCAGAAAGAAAGCAGGTATTTAGCATAAACCACATTGTATGTACAAACACTTTAGGCACAGTGAGCCACTGTTCTCATTTAGAGAAAGTTTTATGTGGGTATAGGGGACTGTTTACAAGCCCAGGTTCTGCAATGTCAGTGAAGGGCCAACCTTGCAAGCAGGTCTTCTAAGGTAGCAGTCTTGGGTCTACTTTGTTAACACGTTTCTGCACAATGTCCAGAAGGGGTTCCAGATTCCAAATTTCTATATTAATTATATCAAGTCTCTATGTGCAAAAGGTGCTGCTGGGAAGAGGAATCTGTGTGCCTTGGTAAGAATGCTGCCTTGCACAAAAATGACACTCAATACATGCTTATCTCTAATGATGAATAAGTGTCTCGAGGTTGGTCTCCACTCAACTCATTTTTCCTCCTGGCCACCCTGAAACAGGTGAATTAAAGTCTTAAGGCAATGGTTGTCAATCAGGATGATTTTGCCCCGCAAGCCCCACAACAATTACTGGATATATTTGGCAATGTCTGGAGACATTTTTATTTGTCTCAATGGGGCAGGGATGCTACTCAAGCATGTAGTAGGTAGAGGCCAGGGATGCTTCTAAACCTCTTGCAATGTACAGGACAGCCCTTCACAACAAAGAATTACCTGTCCCAAATGTCAACAGGCAAAGGTGGAGAAACTCTGTCTTGGAGAACAATTACCGGTATGGCAGGCCCTAGTAAATCTGTAGGGTGGGCTGAGACAAATAAAGTAATCAGACAATAACTACCCCATCTCTTTATGCCTGCTTCAACACACAGTCCCCTCTCCCTTCCTTATTTCTTAGGTGTATGTCCTGAAAAATAATTAATTCTCCTTCTAGTCTGCTTCTATGAAGGACTAGTAAAGGATGCTATGGGCACAGGGGAAAAGGAACCCCTTCTTTGAGTATAATGACCTTGATTTTAGGGTTTCAGATCTGTTGCCTTGGATGGGTTGCTCGGTTGCCAGCTCTGAAGGAATTTGTGAAGGTAGAAATATTAGCCTTCATCTTTTCATTGTAGAATTGCTAATCGCTGAGAGTTATTCCTGACCACATCATCTAGAGCCCTTCCTATTTACCATTGCTGTTTATAGCCTCATTTCCTTCCTTCTCTTTTCATAATATCTTTTGAAGTGGAAGCTAATGTGAATTTTGGTGCTCTCCAACTCCTAACTGGTATGTCTAATGCCATTGGAGCGAATTAATTTGGACTATTAAGCATGAAGTACATATCACCATGGAGCTTATTCCAGATGTATTATTGGTAGTTGAATTGTTATAGCTAATCATTGATTGTGGTTTTTCTGAGTGCTTGAAATAATAATAATAATAATAATAATAATGATAATAGTGTTTTTTATGGTGCCTTTCCTTTAAGGATCTTGAAAAGCCTACGTCCTAGAACCACTTCTTGTAAAATTGTCATTATCTGTGCATTCTCATTTGGCTGAAGTTCAGGGTGGAATATGCCAGTGTATGATTTAAAATGCCAAGGAAAATGTATATTCATGTATCATGCTCTTTTTTTCCTTCAATTTACCAGCATGGAGAAACAGGGGGAGGGGGGATTTTGCCCACTGGGTATTATTTCCAGGTAGCAATGCTGCACCCTTTATAGCAATGCCAAGGCCTCTGTGTTGGCTTGGTATCAAGTCTGACTTGGTAGGTATTAATTTTAAATGGTGCTCATATTGCTAGAAGCCTACATTCTATTTTGTCTTGTAAACCAAGGTATTTTGGTTCAGTGATTTTTTTTAAAAGGCCTTAAAAGAAATAAAGATTCTTTGGATGCTCCTTATTACTTCCATCACATTTTGAAAAGATCAAAATGAGTGAGAAACATAGCCTAATATGTCTGTACTTAAACATGTATTTACATCCATAGAAGGTCAGCCATTAGGAAGAAGAGGCCTGTTAAATTACAGTTTTGTCTCTTGATGCAAAAAAAACCTCAAGCAGTGAAGAAGACAGAAGGTAAGTTCCCAGCTCACCTATTTCTTGTTGCCTGACTGAATACTCAGAAGGTCTCACCTTTTTTTTTTTTTTAGCAATTGAAATTAATTGCTACAATAAAGCAATTGCTCCAATGAAACAATTATGACAGGTTTATAATGAAACCATGATGAGTTTTGTTAAATCAACACTTAACCCTAAGGACTGGCATCATTTTCACATGCACCTCATTCCAACACTAGTTTAGGCAACTTGGATTTCCCCTGAAAGATTTCAGTCTGGACTTGCATGGTTATACATGGAGAGTTTACTCCATCTGGCTTCTGTCAAGTATCTTGGGTGAAAGGAATTGCTGGACCTTTGCTACATGGATTCTTATTGTGGTCCTTGTCCACGGGAGAAAGGAGGCCATGGGCTCATGACATGATAATAAGGAATCTTCATGTCACTCAGCATGCTTTCTTCAAGAAGCCTGAGAAACCATAGTAAGAAAAAGGGCAAGGCCATGGTTCTCAACTTTGGATTGCACATTGGAATCCCCTGTGGAGCTTTAAAAACATTGAAATGCCTGGGTCCTACCCCAAGAGATTATGATTTAATTGATCTGGGGCACAGCCTTGCCATTGAGACTTTTTAAAATTTCCCAACTGATTTCTAAGTGTAACACCAAATTGGGCACTACTTGGATGGGACTAATTTTCAGCAGGGGTAATATTCAAATATGTAACAACTGGTACAGCACTGGGCTCTTGTTCTCGACCAGGCACTGTGCTAAATGCTTTACAGATATCAATCTGTTTGCTTTTCACACTAACCATAAGAATGAACATTCATTGATTCATATATTCGTTTATTCAACAAACATGTATGGGGCAGAGACAATGGGCCAGGCTGTGTGTTTGTTGATGGTTAGGGGATCAGGGAATATTTTCAGGATTGAAATAAGAGCTGAAATCTAAAGTCTGAGGAGGAGGTAACTAGGCAAAGAGAGGAGGGAGATCATTATAGACAGGGATCATGGCCTTTGCAAATGTACCGTATTGGGAAGGAGAATGGCTAGTTCAAGAAACTGAGAGAAAACCAGTGCTTCTGGAGCAGAGGAAACCAGGGGGAGCATAATGCAAGATAAGTCATAGAAGTAGACTGGGCCACACTTGGCAGAAGTTGTAGGTATGAGATGTGCTTTTGGCCTTTATATTGAGACCAAATGGAAGCTCTGATCACATTTGCATTTCCTAAAAATCTCTCTGGTTGTAGTAGGGAGAAGAGATTAGAGGGAAGCAAGAATGGATGGATGCGTCATTTAAGTTTGGTGGCCACTGCCAAAGATCTGGAGAGAAATGAGAATAGCTTGGATGAAGGTGGAGATAAGACATATGGGGGGGGGATACTTGAGTGATATTAGGTGGTGAAATCTTTAGGATTTGAAGGTGGATTCAAAGGAGCAGAAGAGGGAAAGGACTGCCATCTCCAGTTTTACTATTTACTATTATTATCCCCAACTTTCAGGTGAGCTAGTGAAAATTAAAGTAGTGCTTCTCAGACTTATTGCAGTAGGGATCACCTGAGGATCTTGTTAAAATGCAAATCTGTTGCAGTAGGTTTACAATGAGGCCTGCAATTCTGCATTTCTAATAAGCTCCAAAAGATGCAGATGATGCCATCCTTTGGCCACACTTTGATGATCAAGGGTTTAAAGCAACCTGCTCAAGATGTGGTGGAGTGGAGTTTGTACTTCAACCACATCTGTCTTCCTCCAGACTCCAAGATCATGATCTTAACCATAAACTCTACAGCCCTGGAAATATGGGGCTGGTGGTATAACAGGTCATTTGGTGACAACCTGAGGAGGTTGTATACCAAGCTAAAAAATTTGAATTTTGTTTGTAGGCACTTGACAGCCAATGGAGATATGTAATCTGAGAAGGGTCTAGTCAGAAAGCTTATATCACGGTTTCTTGGTTTCTGGATGTTTTTCCTATGAGTGGTTTGTTTGCTGTTCTTAGTATATATCTTTTAGGTCAAACTGGAGCCATTTTTTATGGTAAAAAAGATGTAGGACTCCAGCCTTTGTAAGTAATAGGGAAGGTTTAGTAGATCATCTACCCTATAATGAACACAATAACTGGATCTTATTTAGTGTTTCCTGATCAGCCATCCCAAGAACTTTGCTGATAAGTATCATCTTTCTTTCAGAGCTGAGGAAGCCAATGGAGAGAGGCTAAGGGATTTGATACAGTGGGAGTAACTGTCAGGCATGCCTTCACAATTTCTGTGGCATCAATACTGGGTATACAAATGAAAATTTGCCTTAACTACCTGAACTATCCGTATCAGCATTTCCCTGAATGTGACTCAGGGACTACTAGTGCAATAAGATGCTAAATGAAAAAAAAAGAAGAAAAAAAAGGGTCAAAGTTTTGGAAAATGGTGTGTGCTTTCTCTTTCTTGAAAAGCACATCAGCAAAGAACGGCCCTGAGATGCCCCACAGTAAAATAATTCATTTAACTCTGTATAACCTCATAGTTTCTCAGTGTAATTTGACCTTAGAATACCCACCAATTTACCTAGCCCACCAACTCTTGACATTCCATAATGGACTTTATGAAATGCTGGTTGTACTTCCAGACAAGGAGAGTCTTTGAATGCATGATATCAGTTGCCTGGGGCTATGTTCTTTTCATGAGCTGCTGGCAGATTTGGCATTTTGGCATCTAGGAAAAGAGTACAGCCTAGTCTTTGCTCTGCTTTTGCTTAAGCTGATGCCCCTACAACTGTTAATATTACATATCTCTACTTCAGTAGTTAGTTGCAAGGAAAGTTACTGATACATCTGCCTACTTTCCTGTTTCCTGGAAGGGGTAAGTTGTGCTTTTTTTTCTTTGATTCCATGTGTTTAATTTTATTTTAGCAGTCATAGGATCTCCCTTCCCACTCTTTTTCATGAAATCATGCAATAGGACCTGGGAATAGGATCATTACCAGACATAACATTTACGTTGAGTCATTTTCTTTATAAGTACATTAGGCAAATCCTTGGTTTTTAAAAATCTAAGTCAATTTGATAATTTGAAAGTGAACTAAATTTGTCTTTTAGATTGATAAATTTTGCATAAAACGAAGAAAACTTTTTAAAACCAGATTATGTATAAATCTGATAGTATATATTATGTATGTGTGTGTGTGTGTGTGTGTGTGTGTGTGTGTATGTATATATATATATATATATAGTTTTTAAAAAATCCAATAGACTATGTATAGTTAGAATTACTGTGAAACCAGAAAATTCTGGCTAAACAAGTTTCAAGATATTGGTGGAATAACACACAAGGTTGACATCCTATACTGATAGAATGCAAACAATAGAGGGTAGAAATTTGGAATTGTAAAGTTATTGGTTATTTTAAAAGACAAATTTATAGCTAGAGATTAGGCTATGAATAAATGATATGAGAGTTTTCTAAGCAGTCAATGTTTCTGTCATCCTTAGCTTTTGTAGAGTTGGTTTTTTGCAGAAAACTATAGCATCCTTAGTCTAGAAAAATGAGTCTCACATTTCAGTAGGCAGCAGAATCATCAATATCACTCTTAGAAAATATAGATGCCTGGGCTTACATCTGAGAGATTCTGATTATGTAGCTCTATCATGATACTTGGATATCTGTATTTTCAATCCCAAGCAAAAATAATTCTGATACACAGTAAAATTTGAGGACAACTTCTTTAGAATACTGTCTCCAAAGTTCTAGTATACTCAAGATTCACATAGACAATTTGTCAAAAATGTTCATTCAAAGCCACATCCCTGGGCCACCATATACCTTTGTGCAGTGTGTGCAGTGTACAACTTGCACTAGTGTTCAGGGGGCCCTGCCTCACCTCCAGATATTTTACTTCAGTTGGTCCATGGTGGGTTTCAGGGATATGCATTTTTAATAATCACTCCACATAATTCTGATGCAAGAATCATATTTTGAGAGTCACTGTGCTAGAAAAATGATTCAGAATAGATAGGTTCTATGATGGTCTATTAAATGGGGCCTTTGGCCACCCACTCAGATAAAGTCCCAGGCAGACTGATTTGGGTTAGCCATGCCTTCCTCACCAAGGCATTCCTGTGCGGCAGTGTGGACCTGAGCGTACTCTTCTATTGGGGCTGAAGAGAATCCCAAGCTAAGACAGACCACAGTTTCGAAATATCTTGTTGCACATCTTTCTGTAGCCACATGTGGCCACCAGGTCTGTAGCCAATAAGAAAAGCACAGGGCTTTTGTCTGAGAGCAGGTTGAATATGTTCTCCTTGGCTACGACTCTATGGAAGAGACTTTGCTGCTGCACACAGGAGTGTGATCCCGAGAGGGGTCTGAGTGGCTGTCAATACTAAGGACAAAATAGTGAGCATTGCAGGAAGATGTGGATCTGCCACCTGAAGCTCATGAATTAATATGCCTGGGGGCAAAAGCTATACTGTGGTGATGAGAACTTTTCTTTCTGTTCCCAAATAACTAGTTTTGTCAGGCTTAGATTTTGAGTCTAGAACAGCAGTTCTCAAAGTGTGGTTCACAGACCCCTGGGGATCCCTGAGACTCTTTCAAGGAGTCTGTGAGGTCAAAACTATATTACTATAATACTAAGATATTATTTGTCTTTTTCACTGTGTTGACATTTGCAGGGAAGGCACGAAAGCAATGGTAGATAAAGCTGCTAGCTGTAGCTAGCATGTAGCAAGGCAGTGAGTGGCATTGAACCATACCAGTAGCCGTCTATTCTTTACCACCAGCACTTACGATAAAGAAACCAAAGGGGAAAAAAGCCAATTGCATTTGAGGATATCCTTGATAAAGCAATAAAAATTATTAATCTAATTAAATTTTGACTATTGAATACACATCATTTCTTTAACATTCTGTGTGCTGAAATGGGAAGTGTGCATAAAAGAACTGCTGCTGTATACTCGGGAGAGATGATTTTCTTGAAGATAACGTACTTGTGTGACCATTTGAGTTGTGAGCTGAACTAGTCACTTTTCATATAAACACCACTTTTTACTTAAAAGACCAATAGGCATGGGAAGCGGGTGTGGCTCAGTGGATAGAGCCCCAGTTTACCATATGGGAGGCCCGGGTTCGTGTCCCGAGGCCTCCTTGTGAGGGCACGCCGGCCTGAGCGGTGCGGTGGGCTGATGCAGCAACCTCACGGCAGGAAGCGGGTGTGGCGCAATGGATAGAGCACCCGTTTACCATATGAGAGGCCCCAGGTTCCCTTCCCGGCGCCTCCTTGTGAGGGCAGGCCGGCTCGCGCAGCGCCGTGGGATGATGCGGCAAGACCTCACAGCAAGGGGGAGATAAGCAGACACAG
>JAQZBX010012116.1:0-41686 GCA_029593785.1 Cabassous unicinctus | reverse complement strand
TTTTTTTTGCTTTTTTTATTCTTTTTTTTCATTCGCAGTGACTTTGGAAGGAGCAGGAGGTTGAATCAGATTGAATTCAGATTTTTGTTCCAGTGCTCACTTTGGGTGGGTATTGGGGTAATCTCTTGAGCCCTCTAATCCTCGGTTTAGGAGGATGTAAAATAGTGATTGCCACTCCTACCTCATTCAGCTCAAACCTTTTCCGAGCTGTTGTAGGACTACTGGAGGTAATGCTGGTAACGTACCTTGGAGAGTGCCAGACACAAAAGCTATTATTATTATTACTCTTATTTACAGATAAAGAAGCTTAGTGTCAGGGAGTTGACAAAACTCATGACTTATGGACCTGAAACTTGTTTGCAAGTGCTCTAAGAACCACAGTAATATTTTGAAGCTTTTCAGGAATTCATCTAGTAGATCCACAGAGTTCAGGTTGCATTATGACTTTTGTGGCCATGAACTTTTGCCTTCATGGACCCATTCCTCCATCAAAAAAGATATTAAAATCAATCCAGATAGGATTATTTATGACATATGTATTACTATTATACTCAATTTTTCTTCAGATTTTAGAGAAAATTAAATTGAAACATTTTCGTTGGCCCCTAAAAGTATCATGGGCCCTACACTACACCCACGGGACTAAATGGTTAAATTGACAGTAAGTTAGGAAAAAACTGTTTCATACTGAGACAAACTTAATAAAAATAATGTAACCTTCTATCCCTGTGTTTGGCTTTGCAATTCAGAGGCTCTTCTATGAGATCTTACAGCCACCTCCACAGTGCTTCACAAAGTGTACTATAATTAGCTTCTAAACCAAGTAAGAGAAAATTGGGATGCCTGCCAAATCACTGTGAGTGATGGATGAGATTATACAAATTTAAAAGTCCATGATAAAGAAGTTGACATTTTAAAGCATGTAAAATAGAACAATTCCACCATGTCAGATAATGAAAGCTAAGATTAATCACAAACAAATGCATACTAGGAAATGTTGCAGTAATTTATCACATCTTCTTCAGAAATGGTATCTATGTTAAGTGTTCCCAAACAGTGTCAAAGTATTGCTTGCCAAGTCTGGAGTTGGCATAATCAGGAATGAAAACGAGCCCAGATTCATACATTTTGAATGTGTAGGCTTCATATCATAATCCCTGTGAGAAAGAGAAATGCTATATAGAAACTTCTGGAGCAGTTCCTTCCTGGTATTTGTTCCATTCTGAGGACTCTATAGAATTTAGAAATTCAGAGCTTGAACTTTATAAAATTATTGGACCATCTTCAAGGAAAAAAGCTAAATAAACATGCAATTGCTTGGCAATTTCAAGATAAGCCTACCCTTCTTTGCCGGGTAATTTCTGGTGTAGTGTAACCATCTGAATTTCCTCAGGCAGGAAGGTTTATGAATGCAAGGAATAAGAAGCTCATGGGAAAATGCCTTCTGTAACCTTTTCCCTGTTACTTTTCTTGACTGCTGTGTGCCTTATTCTCAGTTGCATAAAGTATGTCTGTGACATACAATCCCATGCAGATTTTAACTACTCAATTACCTTCCTGACATGGATGTCAAACAAAAAAATCACTTCACTAAAATTACATCGATAATCATTCTGATGCATAGAAAAAGATATAAACTCAGGCATCTAATCCCTTAGACCCAGGAACCGATTTCAAAATGAACAAGTCATTTTTATAAATCACTAATGTGTCAGCTGAAAGCCTGTAAATTTGTCATCCCTAAAAGAGGTTTTACATTATAAAGTCTCTCAGTAAAATCCTTCAAGTATAGGATAGAGGGTTTATTGCCATTATTTATTCCATGTTTTAACCAGCTCATATTTGGCTTGCCTTTTTTGTTTTAATCACTCTGTAAGAGTGTATTTAAATTTTTTTTTTTTTTTCAAATGGATTCTGGTTATCATCAGAGTTAAACTAAGGAAACAGAACTGTTTATGTAAAATTTAACATAGATTTATTAAAGTTTTAAAGAGTTTGTTTGGGAAGAAGCTGTGCCTAACTTTCCTAAAGACCTACTCATCTGTACTCAAACAATGTTAATTAATTTTTCAAGACACATGCACAGGTACATGTAAGGAACTATAATAGGTACTGAAAAGTCAAAAGAAAAGAGTAAATGAATGGAAGGAAGGAAGGGAGGGAGGGAGAGAGGGAGGGAGGGAATAACATGAAAATGAAAGAACAAAGGCAGTGCAGAGATTTATTGAAGAACAGGGGTAATGGGTCAGTTGGCCCGAGTTTGAATATGGTCTCTTCCAATAACAAGAAGTAAAGCCTTGAGGAATTACTTAATTTTCCTCTACCTCAGATTCCTCATCTGTAACACTGGCATAATAATAGTCCAACCTCACAGGGTTTTTATGAGGATCTAATGGGTTAACAAAGGTAAAATGCTTATAAAAATCCCCTAGTAAGCCCTCATGGCAACTATTAACTGAATAACCCTGCCATCAAGGAACTCATTGCATAGTAGGAAACCAGCAAAATGCAGCTACAACTATAATATAGTGCAATAAATATTATGAACTAATTCTGAACAAAGTGCTAGATGAGGCACAGACAGGCTATCAGATGAAAAAAAAAAAAAAAAAGGAAAAGATAAAACCTGGTGGTGAGGGGAGAAAACACGATTGCAGAACAGCCCAAAGGAAGAGTACAGAGGAAAGGTCATGAACAAAGAATTCAGGATATGAAAATATAAGGCAGGTTTTAGAGAACGGTGATTTGTTACGCGTTCCTCAAGGGAGGGGATGGCTGAGTAGAGGCAGGAGATGAGTGTGGAAAGGAGGGTTGGGATCAGGCCGTCAACGGCTTTCCTTGTATTCTCTAACATGAACACTAAAAAACCATTAAAGGATTTAAATGAGAGTGTGGCGACTTTGGGTCTGTCTTTTAAAGACAACTCAGAATGTGTAAAGATGGAGTCATTTCTACCTAAAACACAAGGCTGAGAAATTCCAGCAATCACGAGGAAAAGGGAAGATGGCTGAAAAAATAATGGAGAGGCAACCAGCAAATCCACTACAGCAACACTTCCCATATGAGGAAACGGTGCCAAGTGCCTATCCCATAACCAACCCCCTTGATCTCGAATTCTAGAGTCCAGGCAAGAGTGGAGTCGAATGCAGCCTTGGGACAAATTTCTAAAACATCTAGCTTGTGTATTTCATTATCTACTGACAATGGTCAGTTTACTTCTTTGAGGCATGTGCCTTAAATGAATGGAGCTGTCTTAAAAAAAGTATAATGGATTAATTTAAATTAAAATCAAGACTGGGACATTTTTTATTACATTACTTAGAATACAGGCAAACTAGCTATAAAGCTGGTTTCTCTCAGGCTCCATCCATAGCAATTTAGTAGCTAATGTACCAAAGGAATACTCTGATAAGATACACTTACTCCTAGGAATGATTTATTGCTCGTACTTTGAATAAAGCATTGCTGCGAGGCTCTATGGAATAGAGTGATAATCTTTGTGGTCTAAGTATTTATCATCTTTTCAAATATTAAGACTTTTGAAAAGCTCGCAAATCTTAGAGAAACCTGTTAAAGGCTCCTACCGCCCTTCTTCAGAGAAAGAAAAGTGTTTTGCATAGTTACTGGGTGTTCATGGATTTGAGCATGGTTTCCATTTTAATATTATTTCATGCTCCTCACTTTTTAATTTGAATTATTTCAATTTCAGAAAACACCAAAAGGTATTTTGTATAAACATTAAAATTTCTCATAAGTATTTTCTCCAGGGCTGAGATTTAGGTATATATGAAAGTATGATATTCTAATTTAAATCATATGGATCCTAACAGTCATAGAAATAAACAGGCTTTCTACAACTTTCAAAAGCAGTTATCAGTAAAGTAATTCAGTACAGCTTAGTTTTTCAGTCTTGTAAATTGACTTTCCTATTCTAAAGAAAGACCAGTGAACTTGTGATGATCCATGTTATCTAGTTTTATAGGCTTTTTCCCTATACCTATTATGATGATTTAAAGCAATGAACTTATTTCAGGGATGATTAAAAATATTGTCATCTACATATTTAGACCACTAGTTCTTTCATTCTCTTTCTTCTCTCTGATCTTCTCTTTCTCATTTTTCTGCTTTCTTTCCTTCTTCCTTGCTCTTTCTCTCAGTAGCTCATTGAACCACCATTTATAAGCTCTGCCTAACATAAAATGATCAGCTCATAAATTAATGAGAAATTTCTATTTAAGTATTAATAAATTAATGATTATTAATCAATATTAATAAAAACTCTAAGATATTACTTTTCATTTTCAAACTTAGATGTCAAAAAGTATGTAATATGTATATACCCAAAGCCATGTAACCTCCTTATTTTTTTAATTATTGTGCTACTAAAGCAATCCCTATCACTATTCAGTAAGTCTCTGAAATCTCTGTAATTTTTAAAAATATTTTTGCATTTTTCTATGGTTCATTTGTTCCTGAATATCATGGCTTAGCAGGGTATTTTAGAAGCTGTTGTTAAAATCAAAATGACCTTTAGCTGTCTTCAAGTTGTGCAACTCTTATATGTTATATATTCAACTAGGACTTTCCTACTACAGAATATAAATGGCAATCATAAAATCATTGATAAACCTCCTTTCTCTCCAAATACCAATAATTCAAACACCTTAAAAATATTGTGAATGAATAATTTTGAGGGGGTTCATTTGAAATTAATAGCCTAAGATTGCATTAAATGTGTTCTATATTGGAATTGTTAACATTAAACATTACAGTGAAAGGAATCACACTGACATTATGAGTTGTCATAGAAACAGTATCGCTGCTAACATCCTACCTTAATTAAAAGCTCATTTTTAAAAAAAATTGTTACCATGAAATTATTTTTAATACAAAATACCATAGGCAATTTTAATTTGATAGCAGTGGTTTTAGTATTAACAGATACCTGTAAAATTTGGATGTGTGATGAGGTAAGACTTTTAACAGCCTTACAAAATATGTAGAAGTAAAATAGGATTGAAATATCCTTTTGACTGTTTCTTAGTTTTACAATTTATTTTTATGGCTAGATTTAATTTATAAGAACAAACATCAGAATAAAATTACTTTTTAAAATAACAATCATTTTGGCCTAAAATATTTGTCATTTGAAATTATACTTATTGACCTTATTCTCTCTGTACTATGATTAACAAGACAAATTCAGAATTTGATTTGTTTTTAATTGTTGATGTGAATATATTGCTAAGTCTTAAGGACAGGAATGTCCATACGCCATATGTTTTTAGTATAATTCACCAGTGGAACAAAATGCAATAGAGTATTCACATGTATACATTTCATTATGCATTTGTTTCATTTTGCATTATATTATGTACAAGAAAGACTAATATCAAATATGAATGTGAGGTAAAATGCAAGGCTTCTAGTTAGTCCCCTGTTCTCCAAATTTGGATAGAGTATTTTTTTTTTTTTTTTAATTAAAAAAATTTTTTTTGAGGTACCAGGGCCTGGATATTGAACCCGGAACCTCATATATATGTGGGAAGCTGGTGTTCAACCACTGAGCCACATCAGCTCCCCTGAGTTGGTTTTTTTTTTTTTTTTTTTTTTTTTGCTTTTTGTTTGTTTTTGTTTTAGGTGGCACCGGGAACTTAAGCCGGGACCTCCCATGTGGGAAGCAGGCACTCAACTGCTTGAGCCACATTGGCTCCCTTGAATATTTATTTTACCAATTGAATATATTAACACTTCAAATGGTTGTTGGTTATGTTAATAGTCACTAAATATGGATCAAAATTCCCTGAGGAGTTTATAAAAAATAGAGAATTCGGTATAGTTCCACTTTAGTGAGTTGGAGTTGGGGCCCGGGAGTCTGTATTATTAAGAAATAATCCTTACCCTAAAGCAGTACCATTGCAGCTAATCCATAGAAACTTCTAGTCTAAAATTCCAGTTTATATTTTAAAATGTTCTTCAAGTTAATATTAGAAAGTTCTATGAAATATATTCTATTTCTTACATTTTCTCATTTGAATTTTTTCAAAAGTTACATTAATATTCCCTTTATTCACTGTAAGCTTCAGCACTTTATTTGTTCATGCATACAAGGTCTTTTTTCAAGTTATGGTTACCATAGATATTTTTCACTCTAAATTTTCTCTTAAAATGGAGATGGTAGCCTTAGTTACCAACCTATTCTGACATCTACTCTGAAAAAACATGAATAGCTATAGTCAACTTTTGCTAACTGCCTTGTGTCATCCAGGTAGTTACAACTAAACTCTGGTTTGAAATGGAACCTTTAAGTAGAAAATGTGATTTTTCTGTGATTAAACTAGGCATCTTATTCTCCTAATGTGAGGGAAAACGGCATGCTTGATAGAATGTGATCTTGTTCTTGCCTTCACACATTTTAAATGGATAGTTTCTATATTAATGGAATGTCTACTAGCAGTCACCAGTATGACGTTATGTGTAGTACAAAGTGGGGGGCATCATGCTTAATGGGAAAGCATAGTATTTAGGATAGGGGAGAATAGGCTGCAGAGAGGAACCACCCCCAATCTTAGTGGCCTAACAACAAAGATCTCCTTCTTGCTTATACTGTGTGTCAATTATCAGTTAGCAAGGGGTTTTGTTCCATGTTATCCTCAGTCAGAAATCCAGACTGAGGGCCCATTTTCTGAGCTGTCACGGGCCACTATAGCTGGAGGAAGATAGCTCTTCAGAGTCTCCCACTGGCAATTAAATGCATCCATACAAAAATGACACACATCACTGTCACTCAACATTTCATTGGCCAAAGCAGGTCACATGACCATGCATGACCTCAAAGGGAATCTGGAAGGAGGAAAGCCAGAAATATTGGTAATCTGCTCTAATATCAACAGGAACGTACTTCTGTTCTCTAAATACTTGGTAAGGTATTTTTTTCCTCCTGTAGATTTGCTCTACTTAGTTCAAATAAGCTTTGACGATGTTTGTTTATGTCTTCATCAGATCTCTGTTAGAAAGATAGCTGATAATTTGGTTTTTAGATTGAAGTCCTATGGCTGCAAAGTAATATATTTTTAAAAGCACACAATATATACATTAATTAATCATAACCACTTAAGAAAGTTCTTAAGATACAAGTTTCTACATACTAGTTTGTAAGATCACTACATAATTAGATTCATTAAAACCAAACAAAAACTCTTATTTAACTGGAGAATTTGGGTGCTCAGAAGTCATTTCCATGCTGATAAGCTGAGGTCTTAATGCACTAAGTATTTTATTTTATCTATACTCCACTCAATATCACAGAAGTGAGACAAGTGGTTTTAAATATTGTAAATGTGTACACTTGCATTGAATTCCCTTTCTAATTAAATGAAAAGAATTTTCAGTATTCCCTACTGGTTTGCTTATAGGTGCATGGTGTGGTTATGCACATTGATTCATAAAATCAGGTGTCTTATAACTAGAAGGGAACCAATGAAATTGTCTTGTTTCTCTATGTCCCTTTACAGGGACATAGGGACACAGAGCCTAGGGTATGACAAAATACCAAACTGTATTAATATGCCAAACAAAGAAACGTTCTTAACAAGTAAATGAACTATATTTTTTGTTATACTTCCCTTTAGAAAGGCAAAAGTTAGAATGTATAGCAGTCAGATATATAGTAATTAGTGAGTCTACACTTGTATTCCATAAGTATATTTGGTGTTCATAATATGCATTTCGAACCAAAGAATGCTGGATTTGAAAGTCCAGTTAGGCTGCTAACCTTGATAAATGCTGAGAGTCGAAATAATTAACTGATTGATTTTTAGAAAACAGGTTAAATGGAAACATAATTAAACTCATTGTGTTTGTCTACTGTGGCCATTACCAAGTATTTGTTTTTAACTCTTACCTGTATATTACACATGTGGCTTTCCATATATAATTATGATAGTAGTTGTTAAGGTACTTTTTTTCCCTAGCCAGATGTTCATATTTAACTAGCTCTACTTTATAGTTATCTCATTGGAACTCTTAGATCTAGTGCAAATGAATTGTGCTGTTCAGTTATTGAATTTGTGCTTCAAGTGTTAGAGCTACACTAGGTTAAATTGCTGAATTTTGTATGATTTTAAAATTCTCACTTTAGAAGTAAAATCGGCTAATAATTTCCTTGAATCAAGATGAAATGTATTCACTGCTTAACTGAATGCAGCAGCTGTGTTTTGTTTACAAAATCTTATCTAAAATAAATGCTTTCTGCCACATATCAAGTCAACTCCTATAGGCAACTCCTTTAGTCCAGCTGGCAACTGGGCAGAACAGTTGCCAAGAGGGAAATGAACTCTTTAAAAAAAACAAACAAAACATAATGAGCTTTACTTTACAGTTCATTGAATCTTCTAGTTTTGATGCCTATAGATACTTTATTTCTTTCCTTTCTTCCTTAGTTTCCTCCTCCCTCCCTCCCTTCCATCTTTCCTTCCATTTTCCTTGGGCATAAAATGTAAATTTAGACTATTTTGATATTGCTTTTAAAAATTTTGTTTCAGTATTTTATATTTTAGCTCCTTTGTTTTGAAATAGATTTTACCTTACTTGCAATCTAATAAATTGTTACTGTTTCATGGATGCTGAAAGAAGACATGAGACTCCTGGGTCAGAAGCAAAATACTTTAATACAGTACAGCAAGCAGCATGAGTATTAGCATGTACATTGGTTCTCCTTCCCCTCAAATCCCATGGGGGATGGGCAATGAAATGTGGAGTCTAAAGGGTACTGCTCATGCGGTGGGATTGCGTCACTGCTGAAAAACACTGAGTTTGGAGAGCCCACCTTTTTATCATAAGCAATTGGCAAGCCTGCTTTTTGTCCTAAAGGGAGTAATTACCCTATCCCTCAAGCCTGCTTGCTGCAAATACAACCTGCGACACGGCCTTAGCAAAGAGAGGTCGTGGTCCTGCAGTCTTGGCATACCCAGCAGAACACATAGGTGTGCAAAAGACTCATAAAGGATTCTCTTTCAAAACACCCTTATGTGTGTAAGAATAAATGTTTTCACATGCCTGGCCCTATTTTAGGGGAATATGTGTGTATATTTCTTGTATTTTATTTTTGGCACATGACAAACTATATATATGACAAACTATGTACCTACCAGTTTACCTTCTTAATCCAGATTATTTGCTAGAACATTAGCATCAAGGAAATTATTAGCATCAACTAATTATGGCTCAGACTCATTGTCTTAAAAATAATATTAAAAGGTTTGGTGACATTTATCTACATGACAGAACAACGGTGATAGTTAGGGTCTTGGCTGTGGTTTCACATTCAGAAGCTACAGTTCAAAAGTGGAAAGTGCTAAAGCTGACCTCAGATGAAATGATTTGTGACATGCATGAAAAAACATTCAAAATTACAAATAAAAAAGACCAAGTATCCTACTTATTCTCTGACATCACTCTGAATATTTTCATCTACTATTCACCATCTTCTTCAATTTTTATACTCTAAACTGGCAATGAGTTCCCCCTCCCATCTCCAGCTTGATAATCAGGGACTAAAAGATATCTGCCTTAGTATGGCTGATAACCTGATAATTTTCAAAGCTATTTCCAAAGAAATTAGATTTCATCAGTTTGAGACAGTAGAGATAAACAGATGTCTAGAAAATATACCTGAATGTGTCCATTTCTAATGTACTAGAAGGTTTAACCACTTATCTTCATTTATAGTTATTGAAAGAATGGGAATTTTTATGACCACTTTGGGAAACAGGTTAAATTGAAGAAACAGTGAACCAGTAAGGCAAAAATTGTCTGTAGTACTTAAGTGCTCCTAGGAGATGTTGGAATTTAATGAAATCATTTTTAGAGTTCCTAGAAGACAGGGTCTGCCTATTTCAGATGCACGTTTTCTTCAAATTATCCCCAGTAACATGTTCTGTTGCTCAATGTTCTTTCTATTGATATTGCTGAAACAAGCAAAAGGGAAATGGGCATTTTTCACCACTAGCTCACACTGAATTTGTCATAGTTCATAAAAAGGGAGCTACCCAAGTTACAGAATGGTAGCAGCCAGAATCTTTCCTTGGCATAGAGGTAAATCAGGGATCAGAATATCATAGGGCAGGGAAGAAACACAGATGGGTGAGTCAGTTTGTGAGGGTGATGTTAGTGATAGAGGGCGGTGATCTAGTGTTCTGAGAGCTGGGGTGGGGACCTCTGGCTGGAGCCGGCTCTGGCCCTCCTCTGGCCAGCCTCATCCCCACAGGGTGAGTGCACAACGACAACTGGGAATGTCCCCTGACAGCCTGGGCCCCTCCCTCTTTCTGACTGCATTTGAGAAGACTGGAACTCCAGAATTCCATGTCCAAATGCCTTAAATCTGCATTTAGGTCCCGCAAGAGCAACTTCCCAAGGCCTGCCTTCCTGCACGTGGACTGGCCTGTGGGTGACAACACGTACCATTTAATTTCCCCGCATGACGGGTTTCCCTCGACATGTACTTTACTTCAATTGATGTGCTCTCAGAACTTCTCCCTCAGAGGCAGATTTCACCTAAATCTCTTAGAACCATATGATTCGTGAATATCCATGGGTATTTCATTATGAAGCACTGTAAAAGAGATCACACTGCACGAGGCCTCTTTCCTTGGTTACGAGTTCACCAATATTACTCTCTAGTATTCCACTTGTTGGAGAACTTCAATTTGCAAGGATGTATGTGTGTTTTCTGTCTAAGAATATGCTTGATTTCCAAGACTTCTGGAACTTTTCTGCTCCTTCTTCCCTTGGCTGATCTCCATGAACTTGACCCCTTGCTTACTTGCTGTTGCTATTTTTCAGCTCTCTCCTCTTCAGCAAGGTGTCTCCTCTGGTGTCTTCCTGCTCAATGGCCACAGACTGCTGTCTTCTGAGCAGCTTCTTACTCACATGGCAGGGACAAGACACTGAGGCTACCAAGCCACCATAGTTTCTATCCTCTTCTACTATTATTCAATTCTTTTACATTGTCTTTTAAAACATACCTGCTCCTTTTTACCTCAAAGCTGTTTTTGTTATTCATTTCACTATTGCAAATATAATTAAAAGTTTTGATGAAAGGTATGAGAGACTATGGAGGGATTTGCCACAAACATTCTTTTATAGGAGTATCTTGGCTATTGATGGCCAATTGTTTATGTATCTGGAGGTAGGGAGCTTTATGGGTGTGAAGACTGTCCAGTCACACAGGGTACCACACTTGGGTTAAAACTCTGCTGTTGCCATCTTAGCCTTACAAATTTAATCCTTGAACTTGCATTTTGTAAGTGATTCAGATGAAGCCACGTCTCGGAGCCTTGATTCATGCACGGTCCCGACTCTCACACCACCGCGTTCCTTGCCCGGATGGGTTCTCAGTCACTCTCTCCTGTTCCCTGGTGCTCCTGCCCAGCCTGGCCTTTCCTTCACTACCCCTGCCCAGTGATTCTGCTGACTTTTAGGGTGTGGGGGCGAGCAGATGTGTTGACCGGGTAGGGATGAGAGGGAGGGGAAGTCCCTGTTCTTTAACACTGGCAGAAGCCGGAGCATGAGGAGGGCTCGAGTTGGGTGCATGTGCCCCTGGGGTGGGGGGTGGGGTTGCAGGACGTGGTGCTGACTGGTGGGCAGGTGGCTGTAAGCTGCATGTAGGCAGGGGCAAGCCTTCGATAGGTACCTAGTGTGTCCTTCACAGATTTTTAAAGACTGTTGGAGAGGCCTCCTGTCTGCGAAAGTTTGGGGAGTGGGGCTCATGGGACTGGGAGATGACTGCTTCAACCTCCCCAGACCGTGTACCCAGCTGGGGCCCGGCACAATCTGGTGGAAGGGAGACCCCTGCTTCCAGCAAACCTGAGTGGCACACACCTGCCTCAAGGCACGGGGTGAGGCCCTGTGAAGGTCTGCACTGGACCATGAGTATCCCGCACCAAAGGAGTATCCCTGTGTCCAAGGAATTTTCCCTTGGGCAGGTCTGTGCGTGGGAGGACCCTCTTTTCCTCCTTCCAACCTTCCTGTGTCTGGCTTGTGTTAGTTCTGGCTAGCTCATGGCATCCTCTGAAATTTGAATGGTGGCATTTTGGTGATTCCATATGGAAGTAAAATGTTTTTATATTTGCATTTAAAACTGGCATTGTACAATATAGATATGAATGGTAAAATTCATGCTAAAAATTTTTTTTTCACTCAGAATGTCATTATATAGCAGATAAAAATCACTATAAGAGGAATGCTATGGAAGAAGGAAAAACATTATATCTCTAATAGCACTTTTTTCTTGCTTTTTGAACAAGGGGCCTCACATTTTTATTTCTCAGTGGGCCCTGTATTTATGCATTCTTTGTGAGAAACTACTACTTCCTATCCTCAAATAAAGATGCAACAGCCAGCATACTAAAGCTTAACATAAGCATCACTATGCCTCAGCAATTACACTCCCAGCGAAATGCCCAGGAGGAATGCAAACATATATTCACCTGAAGACATGAACAAAACTGCTCATGGAGGCAGTGTTTGTCATAGCCCTAAACAAAAAACTATGCAAATGTTTACAGAGAGTAGAACTGATAAATTATGGCAATGGATTACATCAATAAGCAACAATATAAATGAATCTCACAAGCATAATGCTGAGTGTAAGAAGCCAAACACAGAAAAGTACATACAGCATAATTCCATTTATGTAAATTCAAAAATATGTAAAATTAGTTTATGGTATCAGAAGTCAGGATGGTAATTACTCTTGGTGAGGGTAAATAAGAGCTGAAAGGAGTTATAAATGAACCTTTTGGGGTGCTGCTAATATTCTATTTCTTGATCTTGGTGCTGGTGACAATGATGGGTTAATTTTATGAAAATTTGTCAAGTTGTCACTTAAAATTTCTGCATGTTTCTGAATGCTATGTTACACTTCAATAAAACATTTTAAAGAATACACTGGCATGGAAAAGACCTTCAATTCTAGTCATTATTACTATAAAGTAAGATCTTGTTCCAATTGTTAATGTAAAGTTCAGAGAAGGAAATGATAGAGTAAAGGAAATTTATTTTCTCTTTTTTATACTAGAGTTACAGACTGTGTCGACAAAGAAGAAGAAATCATTGTTTTGACCAGATTTTTGTAAAAGCAGAAAGAGTAACAAGAGGCAAACTCTATTGCTATCACAAAAGTCCTCTTTTGTAGTCAACAATGACGTGAACAGGATGACATTTTAAAAGATGTCATATGGAGTTTAAGTCAGGAATTATAATCATCCTTAGTCAGGTTAAAGAAATGTGTTTTTTGTAGTTAAACCTTTGTTGGGTGTCCAAGAGGAATGTATTCCATTGATTTAGCCCATTTTCTCTCTTTTTTATTAGTTGTCAATGTGGATTTATGAACAATCAGTTGGAAAAATTTTCGCATTTCCTGAAACAGTTTTCGTCATTGGTGCCATGAAACATTAGGAACCAAATAGGCCCAGTCAAATGCAATTTCCTACAGAACTTAATAATTACAAAATATTTAACCTAACTGATATTCTCTACATTCTCATCAATTGTTAAGTAATTTCAAGTCTAAAAATGATGAAAAATAATAGAAACACAAATGTTTGATAGTATTTAGCTAATTTATTATTATTTGACCCTACTATTGCACAGCTTCCTGGATGGTTTCTCTGCCAGTAATCTCTTTAGACTAGTTCAGCTTCCTTTCTGTCACAAGAGTTATTTTCCTGAAAACAAAATCTTATAATATTAATTCCCTACTTAAAAGCTCACTTGACTTCCTATTACCAATGGGATAAAATCCAATTTACTTACCTTGGTCTACAATGCCCTTTTAACTTCCCTTTCTCTTCCAACCCCATCAGAGTTAATAATTCTCCTTTGGTCCATCTATGAAATTTTGTTCTTACCTCTGTTATAGTTCTTAGCTCAAAATGTCATCATATTTCTCTGATTCCATGACACTAAATTGTGCAGAAGCAAAGCTTATTTATCCCCTTAGTCCTAGGGCTTAGGTCAGTATCTGGCTCTTAGTTGATGCTCAACTATGTTACATGGATGAATGATTATTATAAAACTCTGAAACCTGCTGGAACCCAGCAAGCTAGAACTCTCAAAAGGAATTTCTACTGTACCTTGTTTTTAATAAAAATATTTTTTATCCTCATATGGCTAAATAAAAATATTTCGTAGTTACCCCTGAACACTAGTCTGAGCATTCCCTCGGCATTTTAGATACTTGAGGCAGTACTGGAATGGGTCAATTAACTGTTTAAAATTCCAATCTGCTTTTACTATATATCCACAGTATAATTAAATATTTCCCTACTGCTATCCTCCAGAGACTTTAAGTACCCCTCTTTATTTGTAAATGTGTGTGTGTTTTAATTTTCAAATAAAGTACCATGTCTAGAAGTCCATGGCTTTGAAAAGCAATGTATTTTAACAAATCTTAATTTTCCTAATCAGAGGATTGATGGTTTACAGAATTTTCAAGTGCCTTTCCATGTCATAAACACTACTAAAAATTCCACCAACCTGGTCCCTGACCAAGAATAACAAAAAACATGTCAGAAAATCTAAACATAAATGCCTGTCACTGTAAAGCTTTTCCATTCAATTTGTTGTTGTAAAGATCCCAAGGACTCAATGGTCATATTACTTTACTGACCTGTACTGGCTCAGTTGGAGGTCAGTATGTGATTTTGGCAAAGAGAAATGGAAAGTGTGTCTTTTTCAGACAGATTCTATGTTTATCCTGTTTATTTATGGTATTTTAAAAAATTAAATTGCTCACCCACAGAGGCTTCCCTTTTTCTCAGTGAACTCCATTTTTGTAATCTGGGCTTCAGTATATTGAACCACCGTCTCGGAATCTACAGCAAAGAGCTTTCTGACTAAATAAACTTAGCAGTCAAGGCCTGGTCTGTACAATCACTTGGGTTATTTTCAACCCTCCTGAGACTGAAATCACCATAGCAATGACATTTTATTCTACCTAGCTCCTTATTGGAAATACCTATTAATATACCATTTATCAGAACAGATTAGTTTATTTTGGTTTATAATAACACTTTTCACAGAAATTCAAACTATCTCACCTCCTTTGCACAGCATTTTCTGTCTTGAGTTCTTTATTCTCTTCATAGACAATACCATAGAGCTCAACCTGTTTTAGTAGAGAAAATACAGAACAATTTGAACTTGAAGTTTAGAATAATGTTCAACTACCCTTTCAGGCATGTAGTGGCCTCCAAATTGTGGCACAAGGTAAGATTTTGAGATCCAGGGCTACAACCAAGAGTGGAGCTAGACATAGGGCCAAGGTGAATTCAGGCCTGCTTTCTGGGCTAAAGAAGATTTTAAATGGGCAGGATAGTGTAGAGCCCAAAGGTTTACTTGGATAGATATATTCTATACACTTTAGGAAAATGTACCAAGGAGAGAAAAAAATAACTGAAACATGTGAGAAGAACCAAGAGAATTTCCCTGAGTCACAAGAAAGCATGGGAGGAAACCTTTCCTGGGGAATCTATGGCCTCACCGTTAGGTGATCTGAGCCAGTTCACATAGATAAGGTACACCCCCAAAAGCCAAAGAGACCACAGATTACTATAAAGTAAGATCTTGTTCCAATTGTTAATGTAAAGTTCAGAGAAGGAAATGATAGAGTAAAGGAAATTTATTTTCTCTTTTTTATACTAGAGTTACAGACTGTGTCGACAAAGAAGAAGAAATCATTGTAAACTTTACACGTTCATTGGCCTCATTCACCTTTTCTGTCCACTCCTTTCCCCTTGAATTTGATCATTTTCTCTTCTTACTGGAAGAGTATAACTATCTGCCTGATTTCCTGAAAATTCCTATCAACATACATAGAATGGAGAAATAATCCCTTTCTGCTTTTTTACATACTTTCCTTTGACCATACTGGCTTCTTCAAGGCTATCAACATAAAGCCAGTCTACAATTTAGCAGATACATTAATTTTCTTAAAGATTTAGGCTTACAACTAAGTAGTAAATCCAAAATAAATGACAAATACACTGTTGGTTTTATATCAGGATAGTAGGAGTGAGTTTAAATTCACTAATGTCCTCGGAATTCCAGGAGTAGTAATAAACTTAAATGTACCATTTCTTTTTTCCCATAAAAATACTTGTTGCTGTCTTTAAAGATGACCTTGTACCACCATAACTCTGCCTTTTTCTTATATATCTTTCCTCATCTGGCATAAACATCTTTTAATTTTAGCTTGTCATGCCACGCCTTCATGAATGTATTTCTGACCCCCTCTGTTACAGTTAATACTCTTTTCTTTGTGCTCCCATAGTCCTTTGTTTATATCTCTCCTGTGGCTTTGCATTATAATTATGTGCATCTGTGTCTTTCCCACTAGGATGGTAATCTCTTTGAGAATGGATACTCTCTCCTGATAATTCTTATATTTCACAATATCTATCATGGCATCTTTCTTAAATTCAGCACTTGATAAGTATCAAAGAAAGAATTTCACTACCAAATGGATTTAAAAACAAAACAAAACAATTTCCCAAGCTCTGAATCCACGCTGTAGTTAACAAAGATTTTAATCCATAATTGTTTGAGAAGCAAAGGAAGTATTAAGTTGTTTTAGTTTGCTAAAGGCAACATATCGGGAATGGGTTAGCTTTTACAATGGGGATTTATTAGTTTAAAAGTTTTATTAGTTTTGAGGCTGAGAAAAATGTCCAAATCAAGTCTTTATTAGGCAATTCTTGTTTTCCCTGAACAAGTGATCCTGGACTCCTGTTTCACGTGGCAAGGCACGGAGAGGTGCCTGCTGGGACTCTCCCTCCTCCTCCAGGCTCCATTGCCCACAGCTTCCTGTTTCCTGGCTTTCTTTCTATGTTCTGTTGATTTCAGCTTCTGGCTTCCAGGGCTTTCTCTCTCAGCTTCTGAGGGTTTCTTTCTGTCACCGAAGCCCCATCTCTCTGTATTTATCCATTTATAAAGGACTCCACCCTGGGCCATGCCCTACTGAAGTAATCTAATCAAAGGCCCTTAACTGAAGCAATTTAATCAAAAGGTCCAACCTACAATAGATTCACACCCACAAAAATGGATTAATTTAAGAACATAATTTTCTGGGGTCCACCAAAGCCTCAAACTACCACATAAGTTATTAATGAAAATCATGAGGGAAACATAATTTTAACAAAATGAAATGATTATCCAAATGCATTATTATTGAAACTGAATATATGAGTTATACAGAAACATAGCACAAATTAGCTATTAGATTGCATAGTCGAATGATTTTAGTATTAATTTCTTAATGTATAACTTTAATTTAGATTAATACTTGAAGTTAGGTGAATTGCCTTCTTTGTAGTAAAATCTGTGTATACTCTCTTCCCCATGGTTGTTAGTATGAGATAGGTTTAAGTATTTATACATGGGATATCTGGAGCTTAAAACAAAATTAAAATGTAAAAGTTCCTTATCAGGATTTAAATCAAGCATATTCTGATCAAATGGCTTTTATATTTAGGCCATACGGAAAAGCGAAACTCAGCTTCTTGCTATCTTTTTTCTTTCTGACATAGATGTCCGCTTAACAATTAGCAATCAGACCTGACTTTACACAACTTTATCTCAGATTTTTTTCAAAATAAAATAATTACCTGGAAAAGAATACAGGGTATTAATAGTCTACTTCTTAACTAGCTGCCAAATGAAGGAAGAGTCTTTTCATGGAGAACAAGTGAATTTTCTCAGAAGTCGTACGTGAAATGCATGAAATTTTTCTCTGGCCTTAGAGTAAGATAGGTAAGAGCTCAATCCCAGATCTGCCATTAATTCTCTGAGTGATCATGGGATTATCACTTAACTTTTCTGAATTGGTTTTCTCATTTTTAAGGTAGGAGTCCACTATCATTTGTACAAAGATATGTCAATATACACATACATATTCACTTGTAGGCACATAGACCATCTTTCCCTCCAGGGAGAGGACCTCAGTGCCTATCAATTGTCATGGGTGGTAAGGAGACTTTTTATGGTATACCTTTTTACTTATTCAGAACATTGTATCATGTGCATCTATTACCCTTTCAAAAGCAAACTGCTTGATTAAAAATATAAAACAAAACAATATATAAAATAAAATGCCTAACACAGTTCCTGATATGGTACTCTATAAATACTGTTGTCTATGTCTTCTTGGCTTTACCCTCCAACTTGCCCTCTCTGTTTTGGTATCCATAAGAAAACAGGTACACTATCTTATGGAAATTTTTATTCTACCATATTTTATTTCAATCTATCTTTGTGTTTCATTAACGAGTTTTTAGGTTTTACTATTCAATTGTTTGTGAGGATAGGGAAGGTAAAATTTAAGATTAATTAAAATAAGTACAGGATTTTTTTCTTGTTTTGGGTAGGGCTAATATATTTTAGAAAGTTAAATCTTTTGAATAATTAACAAGTAAAACGGATAAGTGCTGATGATATTGATGATTTGAGAAAACCCAAATTTTGATGACTTAGTTTGTCATCCTTTCTTTTTAGACTTACAGATATAACTAAAAACCTGACAATAGCACATTCATTCTTTCAACAAATATGTATATTGTCTACTGTGTGTGTGTCAGACACAATTCCAGTCTCTTGGGTTACATCATTTGTACAAAACAGACAAGAATCCTCCTTGCAGAGGCTATATGATTAGAGACAGACAAGAAACAGTAATCATAATAAATAAGTACACTCCTTAGTATGCTAAAAGATAGAGTATGCCATGGAAATAAGACAAAGACTCTGAGGATAAGGGGATATGAGAGTGCTGGGATGGGTTGTGACTTTAACCAAGATTTTCAGAGTGGTCCTTGTTGAGAAAGAGACTTGAATAATACATGAAATGGATGATGGAATAAGCATATCCAGGAGAAGAACGTTCCAGGCAAAGGAAATAACCATTGCAAAGATTCTAAACAGAAGCATGCCTCCATGTTCAAGGATCAGCAGTGGAGCCTGGGTGGCTGCAGTAGGTGTGAGCAATAGCTGGTTGTGGTGAAAGAGAAGGTCAGGGGGATCATGTAGAACCTTGTGGGCCATGTTAAAGAGGTTTGGCTTTTACACTGAGTTAGAACAGAGGACACGCTCTGCTTATTTTGTTAAAGAACAATCTGGCTGCTTTGTTTAGAATAAAATATAGGAAGTTGAGAGGAAAGAAGAGGGTATTTATTAATGTATTATAGGAAGTCAGTGGATTTGATATGGGGTATGAATGAAAGAAAAAGCCAAGGACAACTCCAAGGTTTGTGGGCTGAGAACCTGGTAATATTCTTTTCAAATTCACAGGAAGCATTTACGAAATTGACAAAATACAGAGTCATAAAGCATTCTCAACAAATTTCAGTGACTTGAAAACATAGAGTGTATTCCCTGCTTACAATGCAATTATAATAGAAATCAACACAAAATGATAACTAAAAATCCCCATTAGCTTGGAAATTAATAAATACTCTTCAAATTAATGCATGGGTCAAAGATGAAATTTTTGACTGGAATGATAAATGAAAACACAACATATCAAAACAGATGCAGATAAAACACAACTTTCAGGAAAACTTACAGCCTTAAATTTACATATTAGGAGTGAAGAAAGGTTAACAATTAATGAGCTAAGCATTCATCTCAAGAAATTAGAAAAAGTACAGTAAATTACTGATTTTTTTCATTTGGCCTATGGATTTAAAGTGATCATGTCAATATAGTGAGATGAGGCTGGGTGCAGTTTTTTATATAAAGTCAAATTTGTTCATGGATATTTTCAAATTTTCAGTGTGCTCGCTTTTCCTTTTTCTGCCTTTTCTCTCAATTATTGAGAGAGGTTTGTTGCAGTTTCCCTCTGTGATTGTGGATTTGTCTATTTCTCCTTGTAGTCCTTTTACTTTGCTTTATATATATTAAGGCTATTCTATTAAGAGCACACATTTTAAAAATTCTTATGAACTGTGCTTTTTATATTTCTATAGTGAGCCTATGTTTCTCTAGTAGTAATTTTTGTTTTAAAGTTAATTATTCTGACCATGGTAATAACATAAGAAATAAAATAAGAAAATATAGGCCAATTTATTGATGAATGTCATTTACTCCATCCTTTAAGTGTATCTGGAAAGCCAAGCTGTAAATATGTTATCTTCCCAGTTCTGCTGAGCCCTGTTTTGTTGAGTTCCTCAAACTGCTGCCCTTGTAGCTCAGGTATTATTGCCTTGGGCCCCTGCCACTCCCAAGGGTGAACACAACTGAGTTCAGACTTAAATATTAAACCAATCTCTGCTAAAGACCAAAAGATTAATTGAAACAAGATTGAAAAATAAACAAACATAGAGGGGAATGCAACTATGGACTAAAGCAGACTTATTATTATTCTAGCTATGGAAGAACTTGTATCACTGATATAAAGGCAGTGGCCACCAGAGGTTCTGAGGGAAGGGAGAGGGGAGAATAGGTGTAACATGGGGCATTTTTGGGAAAAAACCCAAAACTTGTAGAATATTTTTTATCATTCTATTTTTATTTCATTAGTTTGGAAGATATATATTCTTTTTCTAGTCTTTTTAGTCATTCTTTAGAAATTATAACATGCACATTTAATTTATAAAAATGTTAATTCATCCTCCTGAGAAATATAAAACATTAGACCACCTACCTCCATTTATTTCCCTTCTAATATCTGTTATCTTTAATTGTATTTTAATTTGTATATATCCTAAACCATAGAATATGTCATTATTATAGCAGTCTATGTTAATTTAGATTTATCCACATATTTAACACTATGATGCTCTTCATTCTTTCCTTCATCTCTGACCTTCCATACGGGTTTCCATCCAAAAATTTGCTTTTTAGAATTTCCTTTAATCTATATGTGCTGGTGACTTTCTCCATTTTCACTCTTGAAAATCTGTCTGTGAGTCTGATCCCTTGAAGGAAATTTGTATCTTCTGATACTTTTAAGATTTTCCTTTGACTTTTGTTTAATGCATTTCATTATGATTTATCTAGATAAAACTTCTTTTTACTTATTCTCCTTGGGATTCATTGTGGTTCTTGATTCTGTAGATGGATACCTACTTTAATTCTCTAATTCACAGCTATAATCTGATGGAATTATATCCCTACCTCATTCTCTTTCTTTTCTCCTTTTGGGACTCTGAACATAATATGTTAGATATTCACACTGTATGTCTCTTTTATTCTCTTTCTTTTTGTTTCTCTCTACTTCATTCTGGAAAGATTCTTTTGACTTCAATTGCAGTTTAGTATTTATATCTTCAGTAGTATTCAAGCTGCTATTAGTCTTTTGAGTT
This sequence comes from Cabassous unicinctus, assembly GCA_029593785.1. Taxonomy (NCBI): domain Eukaryota; kingdom Metazoa; phylum Chordata; class Mammalia; order Cingulata; family Chlamyphoridae; genus Cabassous; species Cabassous unicinctus. Next base: position 20,327 of record JAQZBX010012116.1, on the reverse strand, counting down.
TTTACTTGTAGTTAATATATTTTTTCAGTTCTAGAATTTCCACTTAATTATTTCTAAAACTTCCTGTGTCACTTTTTATAGTTTCCAATTTCTTGATGCTATTTTTAACTTAGTATTTATCTCCTTGGTTGTTTGGTAGTGTGTTTTTGCTAATTCCAACATCTGGAGTCTCCATGGCTCAGTTTCTGTTGTTTATGTTAATTTTCACTTATAGAGTCTTATCTCATGTATTGGTTTAATTTTCTGTTGGACATTTGGTTTTAAAAAACATTTTTAGAAATATTTTGAGATTTAGGGTGACTTTCTCTCCCTCCAAAATGCATTTTCAATGGTTTTTGTCAAACATGATTCTCTAGTTACTGCCTTAAACAAGTTCATGGTTTGAGATTGTCTAGGCTACCTAGATGACTCAAAGCTGGGTGTAATTCAGTTCACATTAACTTCTAGAATGAAGTCCTTCAGAATCCCAGAACAAAGCTTGTGGAAATGGTGGTGACTTCCTAGGTCCCTTTGGATTCAGACTTCTGTTTTTAATTCCTGTGAAGCTTACTTTCTTAGCTGCCTCTTTCATATCAGCATATTCTTCTGAAGAAAAGGAAGTATTTTATGAGAGTTTTCCTACCTTTCTGGATTCCCATTTTCTCCCAGATCTTGGTGCTCTAATTTCTTGTGATCTTATATCTATAAGAAGGTTTTAAAATATTTTGTCCAATTTTTAAAATTGTTTTCAAAAGCAATGAATTACTTAGTTCTCTATTATAGGAAGCAGAAGTCATGAACAACAATTGTTATATCCATAATTATATCTCAACTTGCTGCTATAATAAAGAAGAAATTTTTAGTATATTAGGACCAAGGAGGCTTCCTGTCCTGCTCCTCCTTTCCACACCTCTACCAGTAGTTGCATAGCTCATTTCTGCATTCCTTGTCATGCTATTTTTCTATTCATTCAAGATGTGATAATTCATTTAAAAATGAACTGAGTGTCTTTAATATACAGAACACTCTAACAGATGCCATAAAAAATAGAAATTCAAGCGTTATAGCCCCTGTCCTTGAGGTTTAAGATCTACTTGATAATTCAAAACATACTTATAAAATATTTAAATGTAAGAAAAATATCGTGAACACTAAGTGTGCAACACCATTTTGAGTGCCAAAGTGGAGAGCAGAGTTAGTTCTTATGATTGGGTTGTTTTGGATGCAAGACTGAGACTAAAGTATGGGAGAGATTATGATTAGAAAAATTGTTTATATTATTCAAGATAGAAAGTTACCCAGGGGAAAAGTAGGATAACTGTTAACTCTAATTCACAGTGGATAGGCAGGAGTTATAGTGGACTGTTTAATCGTCAATGCCCTCCAAAGTACCAAAACAAAACAACCTTGAGGTGTGACTATACCTGAGTTTACTGTGTCCTTGCAGGCAATGACGTTTTAAATTGAATTATGCACACTTCAAGTGGATGAATTGATTCACACATATCATTAGGTAATCAGCTACAATGACTATAATGGGCCTATTTGGGTGTCAAAGATTTTATTAACGCCATGCTCTACTTATAGAAAATAAACAAGTTACATAAATTCTTCATTTTTAATTTGTATGTGCACACATATATGAATATATTCATACACATATGAATATATTCATATATATATGTATGGATATATATATTAATATATGAATATATATGCATAAGTATATATGAATAAGTATATTCATCTTATCCTGTGTAGGATTCTAAAAGACAGAGAAAGTGTCTTATATTTCAGAAGCTTCCCCCTCCTCACCATACAACACCCTGGAATCTCTAGTTATAGGTACAGAAGTTTCTATTGATTTTACATTATTGCAAAGAATTCCATGTGAAATTATATCATATAATATGGCTACATTTCAGTTATTATTTGTATATTTTATTTATTAATCACTTGGTGATTAATAGATATTATTTATTTCTGAATCTTTGAAAAAAATTCCTCACTTGCCTACCAAGTAAGATAAAAGTGAAATGTTTGCATCCAAATTAAAAGTGTGTTTAATGGTTATAAAATGAACATTAAATGGCAAATTCCCAGCAGCAAATGTGAACAAGCTCTGCTAATATTCTGCTATTATTTATCAGATAACTAAGGAGAAGAATACAGTAAAGTTGGAGTCTCTTCAAAGACTTGCATCTCATGTGAACCCAATAAAACACTAGAATAGGAACATTTTTTTCCTATTAGTTGCTCATTCATTGGAGTTACAAAGAAATTACCACAGGTAAGGGTTTATGCTAGGTTTGGCTAAAGGCTATGATAAGACTGTACCTCATCTTTGCATACTGAAATATCTGACCAAGTCAGGATGATGTTTCTGGGGCTGCTGAATCCTTGGGAGGGGAATTAGGAGGTAGATTGTAGGGTTCTCGTATGAGTGCACCAGGCAGTACTCTGCCTTTGAACATTCCCACACTGATGATTTGGAATGTGGACATCTGTAAGGATGTAATTAAAAGATAGAAATATCACCAAAAATATTGCTCTATCTTTTATAGTTAGAAATTTAGAAAAGTAGCCTCTACTTACAAGGGGTCATAGAAATGACTTCTTGAGGACGATACACTTGATGAAGGATCAAAAAACTTGAGTTCTTGGGCCAGATTAGCTACTTCTTAGCCTTTTAACCAAGCAGGACCCTGATCCTCATGAGTTTTGGTTCTCTCCTTTATGGAATGGCATTTAAAAAATCTCTACAATTAGGCCATTTGAACTGTTAAAATATTCATCATCATTAAATTACCTTCAACATGCAGATTACAGTTAATTTCTTCCTGTTTGGACTTATGGGCTATAGAAAACAGGTTATTATCCCTTACATTCTAGGTATTTTTAATTATATAAGACATAACCATGAAATTTTTAGAACAAACTCTTCCTTCACCACTTTCCCTGCTTGAAAATCTAAAGATGCTAAATCTAGTTAAGGGCTAGTTTTTGCGTATTCTGTTTCTAATTTTAAACTTTCCATTTCCTCCTATTTTACAAGAGGTATTTTTTTGCAGTGAACTTTATGGGACAAGGTACATTGGCTTAATTTAATGACCAAAGAGAAAGGGGAATGGGGACCATAGAGGTTTCAGAAGTTCTATGCTTTAATATCCATTCTACTTGGAGGCTCTCTGGAAGTTTTGATAGGAAGCTAATCTTCAGTAATGGGAGCAGACACTAATTCATGTAGAAATTGTTGTAGGTGTATTTTATTAAACAAACTTTTTGAAAAATAACATTTAAATTTGATGTAATTTGCCTGAAAGCAAATGGAAACACAAGTTGCATCTTTTACAAATGGCCCTAAAAGCAGCCAATTGTTTATTTTGAAACTCCTTTTGACACTTTTATAAATCCTGCAGACTTTATATACTTCATTTTACCATTTACTTTGGTTGTGTTATAATTCAACAATCCTCATAAATCGTTCTTCAATAAAGGTTGTGTTTTATAGTATACCCTCCATGGTCTATGCCCAAAGTACACAAAAAGAATTTGCTTTATCAGGTCATTTGGAGGCAGGTTTACAGCTGTAGAATCAAATAGGGTAATGAATATATAATTATCCTCTCCTCTATTCCAAGTCAATTGGGATCAGTTCATTAAAAAATGAAAACTCTTTTCTTTCTTCCACAAAATATAAGCATAATTGCAAAAGGCTTATAAATTCTGCATGAAGCAGGCCTATCCAATCAAAATCTCACAGAGTGTTATTTTTTAAAATATTCTACAGGTTGTTATAATTGGGCTGTTTGGGGAACCACTCTCGTAGATGGAAGTAGAATATTTTACTTTCCCTAACAGAGGGATCGGCCTCTCCCTTATGATTCCCAGTTTTTCAAGATTAAATTGCCTGAGGCTCCCCCATATCGAAATGAACTCACAGAACTTGGGGCATTTTTAAGCAGAGTATTTTGACTCAGAGAATTGGGTTGAGTCATTTTTCAAAGTAATTACATTTTAATGATTATTTAAGATTACATATTAATACTGAAACTATCTTATCAATTAAACTTAATTTTTGATTGAATTTAGATTATATTTGAATTTCATAAAAATACCTTTAAAAAGCACTTTTCAAGGACCAGATTTTTATTGCAATACTTTCAACCATAAAATGAAAGTTCATAAATAAAAGCTTCTAGTTTATTCTAAATACTTCCTTAGGGAACGTGGGAAATAAAGCAATAATATGAAAATAAGTGCATCTTTGAAAAAACAAATTCCATTGAAATATTTCACAACCTATTAAATGAGTGGGAAATAATCTGTTTATTATATCTCTTTTATGTCTACCAAATATAAAATTTTCTGTTGTGCAAAAGTAAAAAGAAAAGGAAATATGCCTTTTAGGCCAATGTTACCCTGCCATATATATATAATCTAGTACAAATCCATAAGGAAGACATTAATTAAAAGTCAGTTTCTCAGAAAGGCAAGGAGAAGCATCAAGTAAAAAACAAAGCTAAGGATTTTAAGCAGCTTGTTAAGTGCAGTCTAGTTACCACTGAAATATTGGTGTAGTCATGAAAATGAAAACAGATGACTTACCTGCCCATCATCTGAGTCTTGCCTCCTGGTTACAAATAAAGCCATGTACTTAGCAGGGGGGTAGAATTGGTGATGGGGGCTGTTGTGATGAGTAAAGTAGTTCTGATTGCACAGGTACTTATACCAGCTAACATTCTAAGTGCTAAACCACCAAGAAAGGAACTTCCTGTTAGTTCAGGAAGTGAACTAACATTTTTTTAAAAAGCAGTTTCAGGCTCACTTCCTTAATTCCTCATAATAATCTTGTCTGATGAGTGATATTATCCCCATTTTACAGATGAGGAAACTGAGACTCAGAGAGGCTAAATAACCCCAGATCAAATAGTTGCTGTGTACTAGAGTCATGGCTCAAGTGTGTCGCCAGCTCCAGTGCTCTCATTTCTTGCCTGACCCTATTTATGGCAGGAAGAGAAAGACCTCAAAGAACCCAAAATGCCGCATATCTTTCAATGGCTGTCTCTCATCCAAAGCTTCCCTCTGAAATTATGGTATTAGAATATGTCAAATAGTCCAAACTGTGCTGACAGTGTGTAGATAGATACTGCTAAAGGACATAAAAAAGGGATATCCAGTAGAAATATAACCAAACATCAATTGTTATAGACCTAAGGGCTCTAGCACTTCACATGGCAGGGAGCTCACTGAGGACCAGACCTGGCAAGGAAGGTTTTGGTTAGTGTCTGATATTCTGTTACAGGCATTGCTAAAGACAGTGGGCTATGACACTCTTTCTTTTAGGGAAAAACCTATATTTACCTTTAGTATATTGAAATGAATCACCCTGCCTGTTCTCCAAAAGATAACATGTACTTTCCAGTTTGACAAAACTGTGATAATTACTAGAATAAATGACCTTTTAAGATTAGGAATTAATATTGGCCATATATGGGGAAAAGATATCAACCAGCTCTTTTTGATGAGCTTCTATTTGCTCCCAAGTGCCTGGGATTCTGAAAAGTGTAAGACAAGGTCATTCTCCAGTATAAGTGGAAACACTGGTGAAAAGCTAATTTGTAGACTCTGGGGGCTATTTTTTTACAGTTGAGAGGATAAAGTGACATGTTATTTATTGAAAGCTTTAGATAATTATTAATTTTATGCCTTTGAAAATGACAGAATTTTCATTATTCTGTAAGGATTTCACACACCCTCCCATTTGGACAGTAAATTTAATGAAACTCAGTGTGATGATGTGGTAAACGAAATATATTTCATATACTGTTTAAGAGAAATTGACTGTTAAAGTCCTAACATATAGGGAATTATCTTTCTTTCCATTTAGTGTTCTACTGTTCTTTTGCATTTTCTTTTGCATTTCTTGTGAAAATCCACAATCTTTCCTTTCATCTGTCCCTACTCAAATCCTTCTCCTGCACTTGAGGTCTTGCAATTTACACTGTAACATATAATGCAGATAGTACTGAACTGAGATTTAAAAGAGACAGTTTCAAGCTCCAGGTAAGGAAAATAAAACCTAACATTAATTTACTACCTGCTAGATACAAGTAACATTATTAAGTACTTTATAAGTATATTTCATTTTAATTCTCATAGCCAATTTTTGACATAAGTACTATTTTTTCATCCCCTTTTATATAGAAGGAAATTTAGGCACAGAAAATTTAAGTAATTTACTCAGTTCCAAGATTGAAATCCTGAGCTATGACACTTCTGAGCAGCTGCTCCCTGATTGTGTGCTCTCGGCTATGTTATTAAGCTTTTCTGTGCCTCCATCTCCTCGTGTGTAAAAAAAGGCAGTGAAGGTACAAAATTCATAGGTAAGCTTCAAGGAGTTCACCGTCTTCTTGGTGGAGACATTCAGTGAGCAGGTAAAATGAGACTCTCAAGTTCAAGAGGCAAGGTGGAGCACAAAATCTGAAAGCCAGTCCCCCAGAGGAAGCACTTAGAGGAAGGAGGCTCCAGGGAGAACCTTGAGTAAGATTACCAAGCGCAGGGTCCTATGGAATGGGGCTTGGGGAAGGAGCTCTGCTTTGGGTATTGGGGGAGAAAAAAGAGCTGGTCAAGGAGAGTATGGGGGAGAGATTAGAGAGGCTGAAACAGAACCCAGAAAGGGATGCTAGAGCAGACACAGATCTGGCCAATGAGGTCAAACATACATTTTTTTATATTTTGAGGACTAAAATCAGGTTACTATGTTTGGCAATGAAGCCATTGCTTACCTTTTGAGAGACCCCTTCCTAGCACTGGAGCGGTGGAGGTGGGTTTGCAGTGGGTTCAGAGATGGGGAGGTCAGGAAGTGGAGGCAGTGCATATGGAGAGTAACTGTGCAAGGAGTTCGGCATGAAGAGAAGACTGAAGCCAGACAGAAAACAGTGGTGAGAGAAGGGCCTTGCTTTTTAACTCATAGCGGCATACATTTAAGGAGCAGAGAAAGAACAGGGAAAGCTTGAGAAAGGAAGGAGTGATGGAGTAAGATATAAGAGGAAGAAATAGGCCTAGAACCTTTCTGAGAACATTTACATTTTAATAACCTTCCTCAGTGCTTTTATCTCAAGAAATAAATGATGCATGAATGAATTTGAGATTCATTCAACAACTAATTTTTATTGTTCAATCACTTTATGTCAAACATTCTATTTGATAAGGAGACATTTGTATAGAAATCTAAAGGCAGTGAGAGACTGAATTTTGTGAATATATGGGGATGGGGATGGAATGTTCCAGACTGAAGGATTAGTGCATGCAATGGCTTGTGAGTGCAAATATTTTGGCAGATTCAGTGAACAGCCAAAAGGCTATTATGGCTGGAATGGAATGAAAGAGGATGGGTTGTGGGAGCTTGGCAGCTGAAATTGCACCACTATGGAAACACTAGCCTGCTATGGGTAAAGTTTGCTCTAGGAATGGATTATATTTCAACTATTGTTGTTGCTGTTTTTCATTGTGTATAGGTTTTTGTTTTTTTTTTTAACTGGGAGGTCCCGGGGATCAAACCCAGGTCCCTCCATGTGGGAGACAGACACCCAACCATTTGTGCCACATCCATCCCCCTGTGTATAGGTTTTTTATACCTTAATAATAATTTTTATTAATTGGGATATTAGACCATTTTAAGAACCTGATGAAAGCTGTGGATTCTCTCTTTAGAAAAAAATGTACATGTTTACACATAGAAAAGTAGTTGTTTACTATTTAAGAGGGTTCTTAGAAATACAGAAGCCTTTCCATAGACACCAGGTTAAAGTTCTTGCTATGGAGGATGGGTTGCTATCCAAATCTCTTTCAATGTTGCTTTGATGCTAATTAATGCAGAGATCTTTGCTCACTTGTCCTTGAAGTGTTTAACATCTTGCTCACTGTCACTCTCTCCAACCATATTTCCTGGTGGTTCTACATAGAACACTGACTTTTCAGTTTCTTGATCTACTTATTCCAGCAATTCTATTTGCTCCCACATAGACCTGGACCCATAGTCATACTCTAGAGCAGGAGTTCTTAACCTTTTTTGTTCCATGGACCCCTTTGCCAGTCCGGTAAAAACCACAGACCCCTTCTCAGGATGTAGCGACAGATAGTTTTATTACACTCAACTAGTGTTGGGTCTAACAACTACTGAATTTTCAAAGTATAGATGAGAGTAAGCATTTTTTTGAGATATGCAACAACTGTAATGTGATATGAAATGAATACTACTGTAATTTATTGCATACATTCATAAGTGAAGGGAATGCTATATTTCAGTTAGAGGTCAGAGAAAATAAAGATAATAAGTTGATTTTTTTCGATTCAAGCTCACAGAACCCCCCCCTCCCGAAATCTTTCCACAGACCCCTTAGCGGTCCATGGACCCCTGGTTAAAAATCCCTGCTCTAGAGCTAGTAACCATACCCTTTCCACAATCTCATCCTCAGGAATCTCAGTCTCTAACCACCACCTCCTAACTTTCCAGCTCACTCCTTCTAGTATTCCACTCCAAAAATTCTTGATCCCGATGGAGCCTGCAATCCATGAATTCTACCACCATTTTACGATCTCTCCCCCTGACCTATGTCCTTATTTCTCTCCAACACATCTCATACTCAATGAATCATCATTGCATTAACTTCATTCCTTACACTATTAACCTCTTTGTTCAGTAACTTCTCATATTATTCTTTTGGCAAAACCTAAACATCATTAAATCCAACTTTCAATCCATCCATACCCTCACTTAGGCATTTCAATATGGCTGAAAAAAAACACAGAGCCATCATTTAAATTCATGACTACCAGCTTCAAATAATTCCTTAATGCTGCCTGGTAATCCTTCTGTGTTTCGGGCTCAAACACTCTCTTAGAAATTATTTCATACCCTCCCATATCACCTGTCCCCTCAATCTCAGGAGTTCTTTGTGACTTTGTTTTACTGACAGAATAAAAGTAATCAGAAGAGAATTTGCAACATTCCCAGCACACATACTTACCTGACTGCACCTACATTCACATCCTCTACCTTCACTGCCCTACGAGTAGATAAACTAGACTGTTAGGGCCGTCACCTCCACTCACGTACTAAGTCACATTTACTCTCACCTTCTCCAAGACGTTAGTCATTGTTCCTGCTCTGCATTGCATCAATTTGTCCTTTTGGATCAGAGCATCCAGAATGAAAACAGATTTTCACTTCTTCCATTTAGAAAAGTCCTTCCTAAACCCATGTTTCTCTTCAGCTCTCTTTCCCAGTCTGCTGTATCTTTTATAGCAAAACTCCTGGTGCATCATCTGTATATACTTCCTCTTCTCCCATACTTAACAATGCTTGACACAGGTTTTGTCCCCATCTCCACCAACACAGCTCTTGCCAGTCTTCAGTGGCTTCGTGTTGCTAATCCCAATGGTCATATTTCAGTCTCTGCTTCCGTGACCTTTCAACACGTAACTCACTTGAGATAACAAAAATCTCCCTCCTTCTTGAAAAGTTTCTTCACTTGGTTCTACTCCCACTTCATTGGCCACTCCATCTCAATAACCACTGTTGATTCTCCCTCATCTCCTTACATTAAAAACGTGGAGAACCCCAAACTTTGCTCCAGCCGTACTGATCTCCTTACTCTTCCTTGAATACTCCAGGCATGTCCCTAAGTAAGAGCTTCTGCCTGGATGCTTTTCTTCCAGAAAGCCACATTGCTTGTGCCTCATTTAATTCAATTCTCTTCTCCAAATATCACTTTTTTCCAGAAAGGCCCTGGCATCCCTGTAAAACACTCCTCACCCTGCTCTCACCAATCCAGTTACTTCCTTCCCCCTTATGCTTCTTTCTTTTTTCTCCCAGCACTTATCACCATCTAATATTACATATCACCAGCTAACTTATATATTTACTTTGCTTGTTGACTGTCTTCCCTTAAAGAAATGTCAGCTCTGTTAGGATAGGTACTTTGTTTTATATACCATAGATCCCCAGAGTCTAGAATAATTCCTGTCACATGCTACATATTCAATAATTATTTGTTGAGTGATGAGAGTTAACATAATGATTTAGCATAACACACTTGTATGTCAGGTAATGCTTCCTGAAAATAGTCTGTGAGCTTTTTGAGCATAGGAATGCTGCCTTGCTTATATTATGAATAATAAAAGCATGTGTGCTTTAAAATGTTGAACAAATGAGTAAATCTGCATTGCCAATAGTCAGAGAAAAATAATGTTGTGAGCCTCCTTCCAATCCCTTACTCCCACACACACATAAACTTTTTAATCAACTTTGGTGTTATAGGTGGGCACAATATCTGTGTAACACTAAATTAGTTACTAACCAGAGGTGCTGTATTAACCAAGTACTATCATACCTGGAATTTTATCTTCCTATTTTTAATCTCTCAGCATGAACTCCATTTATTAAACTGTTGCATTAGTTAACTTATCAAACACTCATTCCTACCCTGAGATTTTAGCCATGATGTTTTATTGGTGTAGGAAAAAAGCAATGAATTCAAAGTCAAAAGCTTGCTTAGACTCCTAGCAATATTCCCCCCTGACCCTAAGCAAGTCATTGAAACTCTCTGAATAATGGAATAATGGTATTGACGTCGGAGTTTGTTCTGATAACCTCTGGGAAAGCAACTGGCACACAATAAACACTTAAATGTGTGCCAGATCTATTGGCCAAGACTGAATCACTGCCTGTGATATTTTCTGAATGACTAATCTCAGCTGACTTGATCTTGTGTTGAGGGCAGTCAAGCATAGAGTAGATAGAGGTGGAGAGGGCAAACCATCAACGCAGGAAAGAAAGGGGAACGGTTCCAAGAAACATCCCAGAGGAATGTAGAGGTGGAATAGGCATGCTGACCTCAATGGGTACCTACAGAGCAATGTTTCTGTGTGCTTATAGATTTGGGGCAAATATAACATTCCAAGAAAAAAACAATCTCTGTAACAAATTTGACCTCTAAATTAGAGTATGCTTGGCTTTAGGCAGAAAGTCTAAACTGCTTGGCATTGCATAGAAAGCGTAAATTTTTAAGATTATATAAGAGCCCTCTGATTTCCATCCACTTTTAATTTTCTTACAATCAGGCAATTTATGACATGTAAGTGATTATACTTTGAAATCCCCCAAATTTAGTCAGTAAATTATTTTATGCATATCATTTTCATATTTAGAAAAATTTAAATACATGGCTAAAATTGTATAGATTTAATATCTCAAGTGCATGGTCCAAAAATAAGAGTTTTAGTGGATTAATGTGGTGGAGTCAAAATGCTGATGAGGAAAAGATTGTGCTCCCTGTTCCCTCACCAGTGATGTATATATATATATAGAACCTTGAACACCAGCCTCTCTGTGCTGTTCCATCCTCATGAAACTGAAATAATATTGCTTATCCTATCTCCCTCACAGTAATATAGTGAGATTCAAATGAGATGAAGCATATAAACGTGTAATGAGTAATTTTGCAGGCACCAATCTAAAAGTTAATAGCACCATCAATATTTATGGCTCTGTCTTGGATTCTCCTATACCAGCTCAAAACAAGGATGTCTTCCCTATTGGCTGTGGTGAGTCTCTGAATCCCTAGTCTATCAAGAAAATCTGTGCTGTACCTGAAGAACTGGATTGTTGCACATCTGTGCAGCATCACAATAACACAGGCCCATGTAACTGCAAAGGATGGTGCTTCTACATACACACTGGCCTCCTCTGCCAAGCATGGGGTTCCCCATGGAAGCTTCTAAAGCTGGCTCTGCCTCATGCTACTGGCAGGAGCACGTACCTCAGAGAGCTGCTTTTAATAATTCTGCCGAGCTGCTTTTAATAATTCTGCCGAGCTGCTGTGCTCTTTTGGTCCACGGGGGCTTCCTACCCTGACCTAAAGGCAAACCTGCCTCCCAAACAAGGACCCTCAAGCAGCATCTGCAGTGGAGATGGATTATCTCACAAGATTTAAGTCTTTCCAAGAATTTCCCCTTCCCTCCACAGAGTTGTAAGAAAATTTTCACTCCAACTGTCATTGGGCAGGGGTAGGGATGATTTCCAAAAATATTGTGTTCAACTTTCTAATTGTCTCCACTTTCTTTCTTAGAGAAAATGTTTGTTGTAGTTATCACTTCCCTAGTGGAGAACTTCTCTTTATCACTTTTGTGAATGAATTCCTTCCATATCCAATACATAATCTCTCACTGGGGAAGGGGAAATGGAAGGGCCTTTTTTTCCCTATAAAATCATTAGATGTACTAACCAGCATTAAACATAATTGAATATTTTTAATTGGTTGCACAGAGAGAGCAACTGTGTTTTCCTATCCTTGTATTTAACTACCTGGAATATCCCTTGTTTCCACTGCTTTAACTTGTTTACAAGTCAAATGGTTTTACAAAGTCGTTTATTTTTTATTTGTTTGTTAAATCTCACAAGGTTAAAATAACATTTGCTTTATTTTTCAATAAATCAGAAAAGAGGCAACTTTTTGTGAGTCTTACAAAAGTAGAATAGCTATATTATACATAATGCCAGAATGCTGAGCACTCTTGGGCATTTAACTAGAACTTTATCTATATAGTTAAGATATTCGTTTTCAAGGAACATAGTCTCTGATTTGATTTCTGTATCCAATGCCTAGATAGTCAATGTTTTCTGAGAGGCCATTTAATTTATTTACTTTATCATTTTTTTTTTCTGAAATAAGAAGAATATAGTTTTACCTATCTATTTTATTGGAGTGTTCTACAAATTCTTCCATTAAATTTTATAAAGGATTCTGAGTATCTAAAATGAAAAAGTCCATCAACATGAAAACTAAAACTATTGTTGTTCACTTCACTTTTTACTTCTGCAGCAGAGATTTTTGCATCCTATGAAATAGAATTAGCAACTGATATCCAGGAACCTGTGCAGTCTGGAAATGATGCTCAAGCATACTGTCTAACATCATACTAAAAAAATCTCATGTAATATTGAAATTAATCCTAATGATGTAGATTATACTCCTATCTCCTTTTGTAAAAAAGAAGACCAAGGTTTAAGAAGAAAACATTACTTGCCAAAGATCACACAGCTTATAAATGACTAGGGAGGCATTCAAACTACAGTGTGACTTTGTAGCTATCATTTCCAACAACTATTATTGATAGGACAGCAGATGTTTCTTCTAAAGATAATTACCTTGAAATTATAAAGCCAGAGTAAAACATCATTTCCTACAACCACTGAATGGTGAAGCTGGAAGAGAACTTAAAAAAATATTTAGCCTAGTGGTTTATAAATTGTTTCTTAGCCATGAAACTTTTCCTTCAAATGAAAGTGTACCTGGAAGCTCTCAAGTATGAAGATCTCTCTTGAAGAGAGAGCGGACAGAGGGTAGCTTTGCACAATTCTCATGAGGTGCTTTGTGGGGGGGGGCGGGGTAACCTAAAGAATGCTTACAGAACCAAATCCTAGAGAAATAGTTTGAAAGACCACTGTAGAGTCTATCATTTTCCTTTGACAAAAATAAAACAACTTTTCAGCAACGTGATTTAAATGTCAATGTAATAAATTTACTCTTTGTCAAAGTAATAAAGTCCCCCTTCTTTGTGGCTTTTCTCTCTCATCTTAAATCCATACAGTAGGAGACCCTTATGAGTTGGATTGTGTCCCCCCAAAAGATTTAATGCACCAGTACTGTAAATATGATCTTATTTGGTTTAAGAATATTCAAGTTAAGATGAGGTCATGCCGGAACAGGATGGACCCTAATCCAACACGAATGGTGTCTCTGTAAGGAGAGCAGGAGAGACACAGGGAGAAGGCTGTGTGAAGGTGGAGGCAGAGATCGGGGTGACGCACGTACCAGCCAGGAACACCAAGGATTGCTGGCAAACACCAGAAGCTAGAAGAGATAAGGAACGTTTCTCCCCTATACGTTTCTGAGGGAGCACGGCCCTACCAACACCTTGATTTTTCACTTCTAGCCTCCCTAACTGTGAAACATAAATTTTTGTTGTTTTAAGTTACCTAGTCTGTGTTACTTTGTTATAGCAGCCTTAGGAAACAGAGACCAACCACATTCTCATCTTCTTTTCATTAATTACTGCAAACTATTATTAGGACAGTGCCTGACACCTAATAGCAATTCAAAAGCCACTTTTTGAATGAGTGAATTAAAGAATTAATGCACAAGCTCACTTTCTTAGAGATTGTGTATATGTGTGCATGCTGAGATTTGAGAACGAAATCTACGTGTTGAGTGTTGATTCCTAACTAAAATTCTAGGGCCTGCTCTCACATACTGCCTTAGGGAAGTCTTGTGAAATATTAAAAGTGGGACATCATGTCCCTTCACAGAGAAATAAGCAAGAAATGGAGAAGCATGCCAGTTGGAACAACAGGAGAGCTGGAAAGTTTGGCTCTGATCTCATGAATTGGAATCTAGTCAGAGGGCACCAGCAAATGGTCTTTCTGGAAAATGCCATTACTCGTGTTTTTAATGACCATCTTAGTTTTATATCTCATTCAACATCTAAAACATCAATCTGGCTTAAATAAATACACACAAGTCATTAGTAGTCCTTTGCCCTTAATACTATTCTTTTGCTTCTCATTGAAAGCCAGATTTATTTTCTTCAAAGCACTTCATTAGAATTATTGCAAGAAATTGAATTTGTAAATAGTAATATAAACTGGTAAAGAGTTGAATGAAGGATTATAGGTTACATGCCTATTTGTGAAATAGAATAAAATATTTTGCAGATATATAATAGTTTACCTATGGATATTTTTTACTTAGAGTAGTACCTTGGAGATCAGATTCCATGGAGATAAAGGGGTTGTAAAATAAATAATAACAAATGTTCTATTACAGTCTGTCAAAGTACTCTGTCAAAATAGTACGTATAGCTTTATGTTTATCAGAAGTATTTTGTAGTAACTAGTCTATTTGTAAGTTCTTCAATTGAAGTTAACTAAAAACATATCAAAGGTGATTTGATGCTAAAAATAACAATTAGTTTTTATAAGCTAGTTGTACTGAGTCCCAAAAAGAATGAATTCAAAGCAAATATCTAAGTATTGTCAATAGTATCTCTTGGAAAGCGGGTGTGGCTCAGTGAATAGAGCCCCCGTTTACCATATGGGAGGCCCGCGTTCGCGTCCTGTAGGCCTCCTTGTGAGGGCACGCTGGCCTGAGCGCTGAGGTGGGCTGATGCAGCAACCTCACGGCAGGAAGCGGGTGTGGCGCAATGGCTAGAGCACCCGTTTACCATATGAGAGGCCCCGGGTTGGCTTCCCGGCGCCTCCTTGTTGAGGGCAGGCCTGTTCGCGCGGCGCCATGGGCTGATGCGGCAAGACCTCACAGCAAGGGGGAGATAAGCAGACACAGAGAAGACACGCAGCGAATGGACACAGCAGCACAAGCAGCAAGGGGGGGGATAAATAAAATAAAATAAATAAATATTAAAAAAAAAAAAATTTTATCTCTTTACTGAAGAAACAAAGCTAGGGACAATTTTTTTTTAAAACACATTTCTTCAGTTCCAGAAAACATTGTTGCTTTATTCTTATTTGGGTTTACAACACAATTAAAAAAAATAATCATTTCAAATATGATTTCTCAAGCCTGTATGAAGCTGTATTTTTCTGTCAAGTTTCCTTCTACCGCTTTCCTCTTGGTCAATGTGGCCTGCATTGAGACAGAAAGCTTGTATTCCAGCACCTTGCAGAGGAGCCAGCACATTGCAGTAGGTATCTGCTGAATGGATACTACATGCTTCTGTCGGGACAGCTGCATTCATTCAAAGAACCAGCTGATCTGGTCAACCATGTTATTGGCTTTGGGAATAGCATAATGAAGAAAATAGACAGGAGCCTCCTATATTGAGCTTAGGTTGTCACTAATATCAGTGTCAATTCCTGGCTTTAAACATGGCTTTTAATACTTAATTAAACAATTTCTTAATTCATTCAGTCCTCACAATGACCCAAGACAGCTCGTATAGTTTCTAGCTGGCTCTTGTTTTGTAGGTCTTGGTGAATGAAAGACACTGAGACTAGGCCATGCAGAGCCTATTAGCCACCAAGAGAATGAGGACCACTGGCATAATCTATGTCCTTCTATAGAAAAAAGAAATTTGAAAATGGAAAGCTGCTTCTTAGATATGTCATAGCCTCAGTATAAAGACTAAACAAATATTCAGAATCTTATGGTCTAACCAAGCAGAAAATAATCCTATTGCATGCCAATTAAGCAATCTGTACCATATTTATTCACTTTGTCATGCCAGTTTTGAGAGGTACAACATATTTTCGTGTTCCTTGGTGGATTACTGTGCTTGACAGTGGGAGCCAAAGTTATTCTGGTGGCTTCTAAAGAACAGCTGTACAGATATGAATGGCTCCAACAAGAGTAGAAGGAAAGGGGCTTAAGCTTCCCCTTTCACTTGTCTCATTGTTGAGATACATCTTCAGAAAATCTGCTTGGGGGAAAAATATCCCTTAGATTTCCCTGAGAGTAAAGGATGTCTATAATGATATAACCATTTTCCTGTATTATTTGCTAATTGTTTAAGCAAAGCAGCTTCTATATAGGAGTATGGGAGTAAGTAAAGATGCAATTACTGCTAAACATGAATAGATTCAAGATGCAAAATTATGGGTAGGACCATTGTAAACATTTTAAAATTTGTTCATTACCTGAAGCCCAGAAAAGATTAAGGATTTGGGATTAATTTATTATAAAACCTTTTTAAAAAACAGCTCCTTTGATTACTAGGATTTTTTATCACCAATGTCCCTAGATAATAGTGTTTGTTTAATAATGTCAATACCTGGTAGAATGTTTAGATTATACGAAGATTAGTGGTTGTCAGTTTTGTCTCTGACTACACATAATTCTGTTGAGATTTGAGTCACTCAATCTCCTTACAGAAACTAAAAATCATTTTTGTCCTGGAGAAAGAGGCATATTGCATGAGTTTTTGCCAAAATAAAAAAAATTACTGAAGTAGGAAAATCTATAAATGGTGAAAGATTAACCTTGTACTTTCAAGACATAAAGGCATAGAGGGTAAATGGTGACATGGAGGACAAAACGAGAGAGGAGGCGATGGAGTGAAAAGAAAATATTCATTCTCAAAGGCAGTTCTTAATGCTTTTATATAAACATGGGAAGAATGACTAAGAAAATAGGATAATGAGTAATTCATGCTGAGAATACGAAGACATGTTGACATAAATGTGGGCTGAACAGAGTCTTCTGAAAGGTTAGAAAAATGAAGCGAATTTGGAAGAGTCCATATCATATAGAACAAATTGGGCATGGCTCCAAAGAAAATTAGAACCACTAATGCTCTACAAAAGTTTAGAAGCCACAGGGAATCATCACATTGCTGCAAAGATATTACTTTTTCCCAGGAGTCTCTATGGCACTCATGTGAGCATTCAGCAGCAGTTTCTGTCCTGTGGGTAAAGTTCTTTTTAATTCAAGTGATTGTCATTTGGGGATCAAAATGAAGCGCTCCAGGGACCATGTGAAATCAGCATGCTGCCTATTGCAATATTTGTCTTTCTGCTAAAGCGACTTATCTGCCTTATATAATATAACTGCTTTCTGTGAAAACTGCTTCTTGATTATATGAATTAATGCATATGATATTGTCGGTCTTCCAAAATGGTTGATGCTAAAAGCGGTAAACAACAGGGATCATTTTCCATATTGAAGCAGCCTTGGGAAAAGACCTTGCCAGGGACTGTGTGGTGTGGAACAGAGATTTTCAATAGGAGAACTGGGGTAGGGAAGTATGTGTAGGTAGGGAAAAACACATTAGACTTTGAAATTTTGTATTTGAAAATAAAGATTATGATTGGATTTATATTACAAACTACAGGGGCTGAAATTCTTGGCTAGGCAGAATATGCAGATTAGAGTGATTTATATCAAGGGGACATATTAGATGAGCTGGGTGCATGGGGGTGAGATTTTAATGTTTGTCAAAGGCAGATAGAAGTTTTAAAAGCTTTAGAAACTAGTGTAACCAAAAGAACAAGGGTCTTGCAGTTAGAAAAAAGAGTCTGTATTTGGATACCAGCCCTGCTTATTGTGTGGCCTAGGGCATATGACTTATCTTTTCTAAGTCTCCTTTCATTGATCCATGAATTGGGGATAATCGTATCCACACATAGAGTTAGACTCTCATGTCTATACATTAAAGTTTTTAAAAATGTGATTGTATTTCAAGGTGCCCTGCACAGGCATGTACCAAATGGTAATTCATGCTCTCCCCACTCTGCCTGTTTCTTTCTCTCACTCTTGCTCCTGTTCTCTTTCCAGCTTCTCTATTTTTTTCCTAGTCAGAATATAAACATCTCAAAAATCAGTTGAGAAACTAATGAGAGAACAACCTCCATTGTGACTGGGTCCCACCTTGTTACCACACTGCCTTTCCTCTTGCCTTAACAATGAGACTTACTGGTCCGCTTTCACTATCTGCACTTCCCTATTACCTAGTCAAGCTTCAGCCTTTCATAACTGGTGCCAATCCCTGTTGATCCACTATAACTAGTCCCATTAAGTAACCCACTTCCCTCAGTTTTCAGGATTTTCTTACTGGGCCTCTCTGCTTATCTGCAGCTATAACTGACTAACCATGTGATCTTGGGTAATTATGTAATTAACTCTTAAAACTTCAGCTTTCTTGTCTTCAGGGCAACTGGAGCATTGATATATGCCATTGATGCTCAAGATGACTGCTTAGAGGCTTTAAAAAGGTTTCACATTACTGTTTATGAAACCTACATGGTTAACCCAGGCATGAATTTTGAGGTTTTTATTCAAAAATGCATGGTCTGTCTGATGATTACAAAATAGAAACACAAAGGGACATTCGTCAAAGGGCCAATGATGACCTTGCGGATGCTGGGCTAGAAAAACTCCATCTTAGCTTTTATCTGACTAGTGTCTATGACCATTCAATATTTAGAGCCTTTAGTATGGTGGTACAGAAACTCATTCCATAACTGTTGACGTTGGAAACCCTATTAAATATCTTTATATCAAATGCAGACATTGAAAACGCTTTTCTTTTTGATGTTGTCAGCAAAATCTACATTGCAACAGACAGTTCTCCTGTGGATATGCAATCTTGTGAACTTTGTTGTGGCATGATTGATATTGTAATTGATGTGTATTTTATATATGTGTGTGTTAAAAGAATATGGGAGTAGAAGTGCTTATGCCAAAGAATCTATGGCAATTATCAAGCTGAATAATATAACTACCTTTTATTTAAGGGAAGACACTAAATTTTGGGCGGTGATCTGCATTCTTAGGGAAGAAAACTTTAAACGAAAAGGTTTAATAGACTACTGAAATAATAACTTCAAAAAGGTCTGGTATAAGAACTACAGAGATATGAGAGGAAGGTACTGATCTTCAGAAGTATGGGCATTTTAATTATTCTGGTGCATCCTTTCTTGACAATTTCTCCCTCAGCTTCCTCTCTGTTCACTCCTTTTCATACTCTCCTTACAATGTTTAGTTTCTCCTGCCTGTCCTTTAAATACTGACATGTTCATAGTTCCTTCCTTCATTCCCTTTCCTTCTCTCTTTGAAAGTCTCCTGTAGATATTTGTCCACATTTGATAGCTTCGAGTACTCCTTATTACTGCATATGTGGTCACTGAATGACCTCCTTCAGAATCACCTAGGAACACATAGCAGAAATGCAGATTTGGGGCTCGGCCCCAGACCCTCTATTGCTCCATATTCTGATGAATTCCAAGTATGTGTCACCATCTCAGATCTCTTTCCTGAGGGCCATAACCAAGTGCCCTACCTCCTGCTGGACAGCTTGGCTTGACTATACCATAAGTATCACAAGCTTGGGGTGCCCAGAACTGAACCTGTCCTCGCCTGCTCTTCCTCTTCCCATGGCTTACTATCACTGTGATGATCACAAATCTCCCCCAGTTTCCAAGCCCAGGCATCTCTCTCTTTTTTCCCTACCACATCCCATCAGCCACCAATCCCTTCCTTTCCAACCCCACTGGCTTCTTATGTCTCTCACTTGTTAATAAAACATAGCCTCAGAGTTACCCTCCATCCCTCTTCCATCTCACCTCTACCATACTGCAGGGGTGCATTGTCCTGCTTTAAATGGGTCACTGGTTTCCCCACAGGCCTTTGAATAAATTCCCAAATTCCTAATGATGTTTATGGCCCTTGCCTGCCTTCTAGGTTCATCAACTGCCACATCACCCACAGGGGCCCTAAGATCCAGCTATCTTTAGTGATTTGCAGTTTACTGAAGGCCTCCTGCTCTTGCAT